>OU343217.1:134125238-134288547 GCA_910596185.1 Chrysanthemum makinoi
GGCGAGTCAAGACATCCTTCACAGAAAAACCAAATGCGTCAAATTCGATAGTACAATTATTATCTCTAGTAAATTGATGAACGGAAATAAGATTTTTAATGATATTAGGAGTTACAAGAACATTGTGAAGGTGGAGGGCGATGGGTGATGGAATAATGATATGACCGGTATTGATGACGGGAATGGAATTACCGTCACCAACATTTACAGATGGGTATAAGCATTTATTAAATAAATTACTTAGATTATTTTCATTAGAATTAAGGTGAGAAGAAGCACCTGTATCCATATTCCAAGTTGGATCTTGTAGAGTCATTGTGCTAAAAGCACTCGGTAGTGAGGTAGCTTGAGACAGTGCGTGCTGGGGCGGGTCCGAGAATACCATTGGTGGGGTGGTGAGAATAAGTTGGGGCATAAAGTGGGGCTAGTTGGCCCTAGAGTTGGGCCGTGGTGTTGGTGGTGGGCTGCGTGGAGCGGCAGTAAAATAGTGGGATGGGTGGGTGTCTTTGTTGATGGGCCGCTGGAAGTTGAGTGGTGGTCGGTAAAGGAGTTGAGCTTGGCGAGCCCGGTAAGTACCGGTGGTGTCCGTGGATGTATGGTGCAAAGTATTAGGAGTTACCGCGGGATCGAGGGTTATGAAGGGGTACACCGGTGGGGTTTTTGACACCAATCCGACCTATTACGGTGATGGTGTATGAATTTACATCGATCACCAAACTTGCAATTTCCTCTATTAAAGTGGTTACACAATTGAAGCATGCTTTGTGAGGATTGAATGGTGAGGTTATCTTTGGGTTCTGATCTGGTGGCCATAATAATAGGAGGGAGAATGTAGTGGTATCAATGGTGGGGTATTCTCGCTTCCTAACTTTGGTTCAACTCATCAAGCAACAACATGGTGCGCGCTTTCGAGGATGGCAGAGTCTCGCGATGGCAAATAATCTTGACAATGGTAGCAAAGCGAGAATCAAGGCCATTAACCGTATACATAATTAGGTTTTGTGTCACTTACGGGGCCAAGATTCTTGAGTCTATCCGCCATTGATTTGATTTTGGTGCAATATGTGTTGATGGTCATGTTGCCAATCTTGATTGAGCGTAATTCGTTGTCAAGATTGATTGCCCTAGCGTCCTTGTTGTCATGAAACAAGTTTTCTAGAGCGTCCCATAAGTCTTTAGCAAACCCCGGGGTTGAGACAACTTGTTCTTGTAATGAGTCACAAAGAGATCCAAGGATCCACATCTTGATGAGATCATCAAGTTTACACCATTCGTGGGAGTGCTAGAAGATGCCTTTTCTTGGATGTGGGATTTGAATCCTAAACTTCCAAGATGAATCTTGAAAAAGGAGCTCCATGAATTGAAGTTGTGTTTTTCAAGGTCTAGCTTTATAGGAACCTTGTTTGAGATGCTAAAGGGAATGAGTTTCTCGGCATTTGGGGGTGGAGGGGGTGGTGGGGTGTTGGTATCTCCGATCATTGTTGATGATTAGGGTGTTGAAGGAGGTGAGATGGGGCGGAAGATGGAGGAGAAAGGAGATGAGATCCGAAAGTTTTGGAGGGAAGAAAAAAGGAAAGGATCGGTGTATTTTATTGGCTTGATACCATGTTTGAAGGTGATTATTCCTTGCCTTATCATTATCAACAACTAATCAATATATAGATTGAGGATTATTCTAGAGAGTGGGCTAAACGGGCCTATGTCTACACTAATCATTGTTTGAAGGTGATTATTCCTTGCCTTATCATTATCAACAACTAATCAATATATAGATTACAGGGATTATTCTAGAGAGTGGGCTCTATTAGGCCTCATTACAAAGAATACTAAACGGGCCTATGTCTACACTAATCACTAGACTAATAGTTAACATGGTTAAATAACATTTGGAATAGTGAGTATACGGAATAGTTTTTATTGATTATATGTGCACTTTTGGTATTGATTAACCGAAAGGGCGCGTCTCCGGTATTATATCAAATCGATATTTTAGAGTATGTTGTTGAAACGGATACTTGTGACTTTGTCGGATAGTTTTCATTAGTTAATTGGCGATTTTGAAAAATATGGAAATGTCATATATACTGAACGAGTCATGCGAATTTTTCTAAAATTTATATACTTAGAATATTTTCACAAAATTATACTTTTCACAAATTCCGACAAAAAGACGAAAAACATAAAAATTTACAAAATTTATAAAACTTCTTTTATTTATTTTATAATACTTAATCGTGTGTTTTCTTTTAAACGAAAATACTTTATTTCATCATTTTGAGGGTTTTCGGTAACGTGTCGAATTATATTGTTTTATTTATTTTCCTATTTTCTTATATAATACATGCAATGTATTATATACTTTGACTATTTTATTTTCTCATTCATTCTTATATATTATACATGTCATGTATTATATACACTTTGATTATTTTGGGTTTTTCATCTTTATTATATAATTCATGCCACAAACTATATACTTGTTTATTTTCTTAAAAATGTATATGTTACATACTTTGACTTATTCTTTCAGTTTATTCTATTTAACCAAACACCAGACTATTACAACTTGAAAAACTAAACCTTTTATCAACGTGTCGCGTTGATGTAACCATCCTTCGAAGAACTCAATTTCATTACTTTATTTTAGCATGTCATAACTGTTAAGATAAATCGTATCTTATAGGTCGAGCCATTCGTTACCGTTGTGCGTGTCTATTAATTCCTTTTTTTCTAAATGATCTGCTTCCAGGTGAGTTCATAGCCTCATCTTTACTTTAACTGTTTTTATAAACTCCATGGGGGAAGATATATGCTACTTACTTTTTCTATGATCACAATTGTTTACAAATATGTTTTTCTGATTTTATTATTGCCTAAGTTAGAAACCGATAGTTACTTTACTTGCGTGATAGTCGCTTTGCTTCGGGTGCATAACCATCTACTTTACTTCAAGGTAACGTTGGTACCTATTTTACTAAATTGATACCCACTTTACTTGGGTACTGACACCTGCATGGGTACTTAGATGATCCCTACTAGTGCTTGGTCACAGACACCAACACGTAATCCGAATACTAAGGTTTCGATCATGAGCTTAGGCAATAACAACTACTTTCTATTTGGGGCATTTACCAACGCTGCCCATTGTTTTAAACTTGAAATTCATATCAACGCTTACTACTAAACCTATGAATTCACTCAACCATTGTGTTGACTTTTTAGCATGTATTTTTAGGATTAAAGGCGATAACTAAACTTTGAAAGCAAGGCACTGGGACGGGTCATAGACGACTCGATATTTATATATGGGGACCGCTTATTATGGGCCTCAGATTTTCCGTCATTATCTTGAATGATGTAAACTTTATACTTTTAAATAGAAATGTGGCCCAAAAGCAAAAAGATGTCTAAATGGACAAATTTTAAAAGATTTGGGCACATTTAGCCCTCCTTTTGAGATGGGCACATATAGCCCATTGAAAACTTAAATGGGCACTAACGGGAACATTTTTTTCTCAATTAAAACATTACGATCGCTTTAAAGAAATATTTTTGTATAATATATTTAAGTTTTTTAATATAAATAAGATATTACGCTTAAGGAATTTATTTCGCCGCTTTTGGTCTTTTTATTGCGATTTGTATAACATGCTACTCGCTTACTGCTACCGCCTCTACCACCCCTTTTGCCACATCTACTTTTAAATGATGAAAATTTCTTCTAAACGGTTGAGGTAAAACCGTTCTTTATTACTTTGTTTTGTAATCCAATACGTAGAACCCCAATGACTTGTATGCTTCCGCTGAAACGATTTTGGGGGTGTTACAATATGCAAATTCAAGAGTTTAGTGAACATTTAGTGATGCAAGCACCAAATTACTTGCAAATATGGGTTGTTTGAACTGCTTGATTCATTTGCTCAATTCGACACACCAAAGTTAGTAAGGTTGAGTGAGTTGTACCCAAATGATTTTGATAGTGTTGAAAGGATGGAACTTGAGAGTCAACTAAACTTGTACTATGCTAATGCCACAAAAGATAATAGTTTTGTCAATTTGAATGGTACCACCGACCTTGCGCAAGAGTTTAAAATTCTGACTAATTCGATTCGCAAATTTGATTTTATAATCTTCATTGCGTAAAAAACATCTCAACACTTGCAGTATGTTTAAAAATTCTTGACTAATTTGATTCCCCAAAAATCTAATTTTATAATCTTCATTGCAGAAAAACACCTCTCAACACTTGGGTTGCAAATGTGCAAAACCAAAGCTAATTTAAATAATCGATACACCAAATGATAAGAAATGTGTTTCCTTCTCTTCACCACATTATAGCAAGGTCAGTGATACCATTCAAGTCGACAAAACTATTATCTTTTATGATATTAGAATAGTACAAGTTTAGTTGACTCTCAAGTTCCATCCTTTCAACGCTATCAAAATCGTTTGGGTACAACTCACTCAACCTTACTAACTTTGATGTGTCGAATTGAGCAAATGAAACAAACGGATTCAAACATGCCATATTTGCAAGTAATTTGGTGCTTACCTCACTAAAACAATCACTAAACTCTTGAATTTGCATATCTACAATCGTGTTAAAACATTCAACCTCAAAGAAATGTCAATTAGTAATATTGACCCTTCGTCTCTGACCATTTGGACTAACATATACTTCATCCATGTTCACCACTCAAATATTATGTTTTTCACAAAAGAGGAGATTCTATCTAAAAGTTGAACCCGTTCAATCTAAATTCTTTCAATTGTTCCTTGATTTGACCATCGAAACTGCTTTCACAATATATTGGTCTTCTTTTTGGAGAGCATGTGAAAATATATTCGTGAGACCTAAAATGTATTTCATCATATGCAAATAAAATACAAAATCAAGTGATTCAAAGTACACAAGAATGCCACTTGCTTGATTTTTTCTAGAACCATCATTTGCTTCGCCAACAAATGCAAGCACCTTAATAACATATGGAAGCAAATCTATCAAACAAAAAATTGTTTTGTAGTGAGAATTCCATCTTGTATCCCTAGCTCGTATAAGAGAAAGCTCTTGGTTCTTACCCATTCTAGTTTTAACTTCATCATTACCAATTGCTTTTTCCACTCTCACTTTTCACAATCTATAAGTATATCTTTTTGTTTTGCAAGAAGCACAAACAACATTTGTCACAAGGGTTAACTTGTCAAAGAAGTAAAAAACACCCAAGTGTTTTCTTGCAACCGCTAACCGTTGGTGAGCAAAACAATGTACATAATATGCCGAGTTATTTTCTTCAAATATTTTAGCTTTCAAACCATGAATTCACCACGATATTGCTAGTCTCCTCATAACCTTGACCTTTAAGTTGTTTCAAACTTAAATTATGTTTAGTAAAAAAGGAATCAATGGAAGCTTTAAGATATAAAGAAGATGTAACCTTCACATGAGCAAGACCAACTAAACTTTCTTTGACTAGTCCACTTTTATTAACATATCGCAAAACAATAGCCATTTGTTCTTTTTTAGTTACATCACTAGACTCGTCAACTAACAATGGAAGCATGTCATCACCATTTTCTTTAAAAATAAATTTGAAGTACCTCATCTTCAAAGCAATTAGCAATCTCTTTTTGAATCCGTGAAGAGTTTAGTTGACAATTCTTCGGATCCCTTTTCAAACTGCACCAATGTTTTTATCTAAATTTTCAATTAATTTTCTCAATTCCTAAAATTTCCCATATAAAGAGAAGTCACCTTCTCACCGTGGTCATGAATTGGTAATTCACCATTCAAGCAATATCTAGTAACAATAACTTAAACATGTAACCGAATCCGATAATCATTCCTTTTCTATTATGTTTCCTTATTAAATGCAAAGGAAATTGATTGCTTTTGTCTCATTAGGTCTTCACATTTTTTAATTCTCGATTGTGGAAGCATTGGAAATCACCTACAAGACTAATAAGCTTTTTTGTTTTATTCCAATCATTGAACCCTTTACAAATGATTCATTACCGCCTTGATAACTGAAATCATCTCTAAATAAGTAATAACATAAACTATAGGGGTGCGTTTAGTTGGAGAACAAATTCTCTTATTTTCTATCTCTAGTTTTGTAAAAATTTGGAAGGAGAATTAATCTCCACAAAACGCTTGAAAATATAAAAACGCTTAGTTGATGTTTCTATTTTCTCGCTTTGAAGAAAGGGAGGGAGGGTTTAGGGTTACAAAGGAAAACAACTAAAATTTGTTTTGTAATTTTCCTTGTTAAGTTAGGAAATAGGGATTTGTGTTTTGCAAAACATTTTGTTGGAAAACGCTGATTCAACGTAATCTCTTTTTCCTTGTTTTCCTCAACTAAACGCAACCTAGCAAAGCTTTTTCTGCCTTTTACAACCATATATTCTAACCAGCTACCATATAGATCAAATCACTTATGGGACAAATATTCGGCTTGTTTAATTACCTATAAGTGTTCTTTTGAAGTCATGACCATGTGGTTAACAAGGTCCTCGATTCTAATATTTTCGCCTTTATATAATCTCTCCGATTAACGTTATACTATAAAATTCTTGGTCTATCAAAAGTATCCCAAGGAAGATTATTCAAGTCAATCTTATCATTAGGTCATTAGGCTTTTCCTTTGTAGCTTTTTTAGTAACATGATCCGATGTTGATGAAGATAGCGTTTTTCATTTATAGTAATTTTCCATATTTCTAGACAAAAGGTAGCAAAATTATATTAGATATTTACACTACAACTTGTAAGTTCCTATCAAAAGCTAATGTCATAGTGCAATCTACATACAATACAAAAAGTAGTAATTTTCCATGGTGTTTTTGAATTTACATGCAATACAAAAGCTACTGCCATTTTTTTAAACAAATGACAAGATCAAAAAATCAATACTCTTATAAGTCCCGATCACAAAATCTAACAATTAGTAACACAATTTTAAATATTTCTAAGCAAATTTAGTTTATAAAAGTAAAAGTGAAGTTAGGGTTTTCATTTATTAGATATATTTTAACAAAACAAAAAATAGCATGTTTGTCTTAGTTTTGTTGAGGGCAAAAGTTAAAGTTTGGGCTGAGAGCATGTAAAAAGAAGTCCAATAAAAAAAATTGCACCGTATAAAAAGTGGTACCATGCGGATCAAATAATGTACTATAAAATCATATAGCCATGACAAGGAAGACATTTGAGCTTGCATTTTACTGACTGCACATGAAGATGAACATGATTCCACAAAATGCATGCATTTCACAGCCTATGGACCAAATTCAGTTCAGTCTACGGCTCCATGGCTACGGAAGTACGAAGATCTCAATAACGTGACCGCTGACCAATTAGACTAAATTTTAAACCAAGTCTGATTTCCGACACTTTGTAGTCAATTATGTAGATGTAAATCAGTCATTGTTACTAAAAAGGGTTATTTGTTCAAAACGGTAAATCACAAATGTAGTTTTCAATTTTTTTAGGCGCAATACTTTTTTTTGATGATGTACTTCCATCCCTTTAAACCAAGTCTGATTTCCGACACTTTGTAGTCAATTATGTAGATGTAAATTAGTCATTGTTACTAAAAAGGGTTATTTGTTCAAAACGGTAAATCACAAATGTAGTTTTCAATTTTTTTAGGCGCAATACTTTTTTTTTGATGTACTTCCATCCCTTTTAACAATAACTGAAATGAAGTTACTTTATTATACTAAAATAAGACAAAGCACCGGGTATGTAAAACACTTGTTAAATAACCCTACTAAATAAAAAAAGAGCAAACAAGTTACACTCATATGCGATTTTGGACCTGCAGAATGTCATACGGAAGAATTGTTTCAAAAGCGTGCCTTTACATGGTACTTTTCATTTCCAAATAGAAAGAAGATGATACTGTTCGAAAAGTAGATATTCTTTCTGCTGTTCACGAAATTTGAATTCCTACATAGTGCTAAAACAATGGTGCGACACAAGAAAAAGAATTTTAATTAGAAGTCCGATTTACCTGATATGTGATTAGTTAAAATGAGACTCTAGAAAGTGGGTAACAGCAACGAGAGCGACAAGATAAAAGACAGATGACAGTAAACAATGCATACAAACAACATCATGTAGGAGTAGACCATGTTTGATACATGCCTGCATGGTATGTGTCGCCAAGTGGTTAGCAAAGAGCAAACTATTGTTCCGACTATATTTCAAAGAATCACCACACATGCCCTGTAACAGAAGGGTTGACCAAATAATATAAGTTTGATCTCTTTGAGAACAAAGAAATACAGCAGGCATATCTTATATGCACACAAGAAAGACACCATGATGGAAATGCAGAGGGGTATGAATAAAGAAGTTATCAGACACGAAATTGTTAATAAAGTTGTGCATATAATCACGTTGCATAATAATTAGGGAAGAATAAAGTTACCTTCACTCATATTATTTCTTTCTTACACCCCGTATTCTTAGTCTTAATTTCAGTAAGCAAGCAAATGGGTCTTACAACTACAAGAATATTCTTTTGACGTCAATATGTCATAAACATAAGATATCCAACAACAAAATTGATAGTAGTCCAACAAAAAAAAGCACCTAGGTTTTCAGTCACACGAAAAGAAAAAAAAAAAAATTAAGTTGGTAGTCCCAAATATGAAACGGCAACAGGAAATGCTTCTTCATAGCATACTAGATGGTCAAGGTTATTAAAATCAAGGTAGTCAGAAATGGGGAAAATAGATATATATACTTGTTGGTACTTGTGTTCTACAGGGTACCAGGTATTGGGCATAAAAATGCTCCAAACCGGAGTTGATCATGCACATGGTCACATGGATGTGATTGAGATGGTACCAGCCCTGCCACAACCACAAAGCACTCAATTCTCCCATACTAGGTGAATAGAGTGTGAACTACCCCCTCAACCACCCCTTCCTCCTCTCCAAACATAAGAAAAACTAAAAAACATTTTCATTTTTGAATTATCCTAGAAGTACCCTTTCCAGAAGATGCATTAAGAAAGTTACCTGTTTTCCTTCTATTAACAACCATTAGAATATAATAGTTGCAGTTTACAAATTTTCTTAACTTTGTAATTACAAAATCTCTTTTTACACACATGTCAAGTCAAACATCGTTTTCTGAACAAATGGCGTATTTAATTGTTTGATTCCTAAAATAAGCTTATGTCACCAAAATCAATCTCATTTGTGTACCTCAAATTGATAAGTATTCTTTCTAATGATGTTAACAAACCTTGGAGGGCTTATTAGTTGGTGTTAAAAGTCTTTCTACTGTGCACAAGTTATATTACTCCCTATCTTAGGTGCTCAGGATTCAGGAACAATACAGTGATTTCCACATAAGCACAAAGTTCAACCTAATAACAATACCATTTTCCTGTGTTCTCTATTTTGTAGGTCTCATATTTAAGTCAACAGATCGCGTCTCATTTCCTCTAATACGGTAATACCAAATGCGTAGGATCCATCAAATGAAAAAGACGCCACTAGCATTAGATTTGGTTTTCCTAAAAGTAGTACGCTATTGCAACATAGGTATATCAATAAAGAGAATATACAGTGAAAACCGGATTTTCAAGAGTACCAGGGAAATTATTAGATATTTTTTAGCAATAATAAGACAGTTATTTAGGGGTGCCCCCAAGGGTTACAAGATACGAGAAGATCTTCAATGTATTCCTAACACCTATATTGCTATTTTCTTTGACATTGCATCTAAAGGATGTGATAAACAAGGTAACGTCGATTGATGAATCCAAAAAAAAGGCCTGGTAACTTTAAGAAACTCCTACATACAGATCCTAATTTCAAAAAAGTATAATTAAGGGTGCATTTACTTGGAGAAAACACCCATGTTTTCCACAAAATGTTCTACAAAATAAATATAACAAAACATCGCGTTCAAATCACTTTATTCACAAAAAATTGTGCACAAAACAAGAAATTTGCATTTCATGTAGACTCCTCTTATGATAATAGAAAATACAAAATCAAGTAAACGCGTTTTCTATATTTTCAACTCTTATGTGGAGATAAAATCCCTCCAAATTTGCACAAAATTAGATCTAAAAAAGTAGAGAATTTGGTTTCTAACTAAATACACTCTAAGGTTCTAGTTTCATAGTGACACTCATGAAACATAATAAATAGTACTATGATTTCGAATTTAAGGTTATGATATGCTTTAGTAGAAGATATTAATTACAGTTTTTCTAAATGAATGAATAAAAGAAAATCTATTATAAGCATCAACATACCGAATAATTGTTTGTTTAACTAAGATGACTCAAGAATCTGTTTTACGGTCTACCGAAACTTCAATGACACTTTGAGGCGCTGCCTTCACAGCCACAGGCAAGTCTATCAGCGTGCTTGGAGGTGCAAAATACATGTGTAGCGACATTATGCAGATAATAATACCCAAAAGGAGCTGCAAAAATCATAAGATAAGATAAGATTCCAATAGCAAACCCAAGAGAAAGAAACAAAGGTAGAAGCTGTGAGATGGCACTTATTATAACCACACCGTTTTCGACCACATACATACACAAACTTTCATGCGCTTACAGTCATATATGCAAAGCCAGCAGAAAGTAAACAAAACAATCAACATGGCTCAGATGGGAAGAAAATATAAACAAAAAGAAAAGAAAAAGAATATGTTGCCCTAGCTTAGGTACATCAAAGTTAGTTTTTACATGGCTCCAACTAATTCAATACTGACCAAAATATGTAATTCAAACTAGTTGGTGCTTTACAAACACAGAAAACTGAATAGTTATGTTTTTTAGTTCGTCAAACTGAAAAACACATAGTTAACTCCAATGGTCTAATATGAAGCATGAAATGGAAAATAATTCCTCCATCATAGTAAAAGAATCTCATGTGTTTAACTCTCTATACATAAGACAAATCTTTTTAATCATTGCCTATCTAATTATCCCATTAGTAGTAACTATGAAAATAAGAATCATAACTGAAACCAAACACACCCTTGATGTTTGGTAAAAAAAAAGGTTGGTATACAACTACATGCAGCACACTTAGGAATGCTCTTTGATTATCATCAACTTGTTTGATGTGAATCAATAATGGAGATAACGTAAATAGAAAAATGAAAAGAACTTGGTTAGATCACATGTCAAACTTTAACTTCATGCTAGTAAAAGAAGAAATGAAGATAACGTAAATAGAAGAAATGAAAAGAACTTGGTTAGATCCAATGTCAGGCTTTAACTTCATGCTAGTAAAAGTGCATCCAGAAGCATGAATATAAAGAGCTGCACACAAAAAAATTCCTAGCTACTTCCAACCCATAAAGAACCCATCCCATACTAGATCGGATCAAGCCACAAGCTAGGTGTAGAACTCACTCCAATAGGAGGGGACACCTAAACAGATTCATAAGCAATCAAAGAAGGATTATGTTTAATTTGAGTAAAAGTTAAGGGAGGTGATACTCACACCACATTTTTTGATTCATTCACCACCTTTTATGCATTACAGTATTGTACTGTACAATACTGTAATGCATAAAAGGTGGTGAATGAATCAAAAAATGTGGTGTAAGTATCAATTCCCAAAAGTTAAACCCCATAAATCAATATCATATTGACAGATTCAACGTGATTTCAAACTTCAAGCTATAAACAAAACTGCTATGATTAATAGAGACGCTAGTGATAAATAACAATATAGATGATTTGATTCACCTGTATGCTATTATGTACAAGGGTATGATGTTTATCGTACAAAAAGAGCCTTTAGAGTTTAGATAATGATATTTTATTAAGTTTACGTCGAACTTGGCACTTATGTATGAAAGTAGCAGAAGCCTACAACCTAAATAGCATCATCTTTTTCTTTTTTGAAGTTTTAGTAGGTCAAGACAATATTTTTGTGGGGTTAAAATAATAATTTAGTTAAGCAATTATGGAATTTTGGATATATTAAAAGGCAAAGTGTAGCATTAGTTAAATTTGGAGTTGTGTCATGTACTCATGTGACTCTTCTAAAGGAAACTTGCCTCTGTCCCTGCCCATAATATCGTATTCTCATTGGTAACTAATGACCAATTTCCTGATACTTGCTACATGTACTCATGTGACTCTTCTAGAGGAAACTTGCCTCTGTCCCTGCCCATAATATCGTATTCTCATTGGTACCTAATCTCATTGGTACCTAATGACCAATTTCCTGATACTTGCTATGGCAAAAGCCACTAGTAGAAGAAGCCGTGCGCAACAACATTTTCCTCGCAAACGGCCAAATATTCATTAATCTACAAACTACCAAACTCTATAATGTTAGACCAAAAAGACCAGCAAGTCTTTAATTGGACTTATATGTTCTTATTAGAGCTTAGGAGTCTAGATACTTATCCACCCAATGGATACATCCTAGAGTCTAATGACTGACCGACAAATCTACATGATGAGTGCATGTACTGTCAACTTGAAACAATTTAGAGTCCAAATAAAATGTTTTAGTCTTTCTGTCCCCTTAACGAATAGAAACTTGCATCGTTGGATTGCTAAAGGAAAAGGGCTACCAGGGACGGGAGACGGTGTTCGTACCAGGAGAGGTTGTTAGACATAGTAGTAGCGCTGCTATAGCTGAGCTTGGTGGCCTTGGTAACGATATGCACAGCTTTTCTATCGGACAATTGGATTGGAAGGCCAGAGATATAGTCGTAGACTCAGTAGCAATTTGACTGTTCAAAGTTACTCTTTGGTGGATGTCAGTACTATCAAAGGGGTTTGGATTATGCATGCTTTTTCTTAGATTATTAATGATGCTATAGTTTAACTTTTGTGTAGATAGGTAAAGAATCTAAACGTTTAGATAGGTAGTTACGTCATTATCAAGCACGTCACCATGCCTCTTGTAAAAGTTGGGCCACTGGGGTTCTCTAACGCCATTTGAAGGCTTCGGGACTCAAGTAAGCCAAACTACTATCTACGCAGGTGTTTTAGTTATAAGAAAATATACACGGTATCAATCTACCATGCTAGATCCAAATTCGTTGCTAGTGAATGTAAAAAGTTAAAATGTGTAAATTTCCCTTGAAAAAGGTAAATGGCAGTACATATTCCATTTAATATTCAAAAAATTACTTACTTGTAATGTTGGTTTAAACGTAAATAGGAACACTGATAAAACCATTGTCAGTAGCATAGCCATTGATGTGGAATACACCTGCAAGAAGCATAGTCATATATAAGAAGTAAAAAAGGGGCAGGCGCAATATAATCAGGTTTGAAAATGAGCAATAGATGTGGAGCTGTTGACTGTATTCAGAAGCTATCGAGTAAGGTTCACTCAAGATACTATTGCCCTTTTGTAAAAATAACGTGTGTGTGCAAAATATGCACAATGGATACATATGCACATAAAGTTCAGGATCACTACCAATGGGCCTTTGGCGTAGTGGTATGTGAGTGGCTCATAAACCAAGGGATTGTGGGTTGAGTCTCAACTGAGACACAGGTGAGGTATTCGGTGTGTATGATATGTGTTAATCTTTAATACTATAAATTTGGTGAGAGCGTAAGTGAAGCTGTAACCACCATCAGTATGTTTAATATGAGATATGCAAAACCAAGGGATATGAATTGGCTGGTGGTTTGGTGCACAAACCTGAGCAACCCAAACTATACCAAATCCTACAGCTCAAAAGAAGGATAGTAATATGATGGAATGGAACCCCTCGAAGATGTACTGACCCAAAATTTGTTCAGACTGCAATAGCTATGATGAAAAATATACAAAATTAATACAAGTCAGAAGTAAGAGAGAAACCTTCACTATGTTGTCAGCATACTTCATCAACCACGACACCAGAAGACCGGTGGAACCTAGATTCAACACCACCAGCCATGTTGTGACAGTGTACCCATTAAAAAGGCGGCTCCACCATGGCCCACTCTCAAAGCCTCCTCTAAAGTCATCCACAAAAAGCCGTCCCATGTTAAAAAGTGCCCCAAACCTGAAAGGAACAAGCATAGTCCCTACTTAGCAGCAATAGTATCATATCAGATCTTTTTTCTACTATTAAGCAAGAAATAATAACACAAACGAACAAAGAAGCCTACGTGTACAGTTGAACATTCTGCCAATAAAGGGTATCATTATTCTTCTTCATTATAAACTCTGTATATACCCCAGCTAGGGCTGAAAGACAAGCAGACAAGACACCCAACATATACCCCTGGATTGGCGATGAGAATAGGGAGTCACAAGATGCTTCTCCGCATCCTTTGACCTATATTAGCAATAACCGATGGAGTCAGTTTCACTAATAGATTTTACAGGCAGTGACATTATTGAATTAGCTGGTAGAAAAGTAGGAAACAGATGGAGCAAAAATCACGTCAACTACTCTGAAACTGTCACCATTGACCCATTAATAGATTACAGCTTAACACTATCTACTCTAACTAAAATCATATTCAATAAAAGCTCATGCCCCATTGAGAAAAAACATTAGGCAAAAAAGGAAAAATACATATGAATGCTGGCGGGAAATTTGAGTAGTACCTGACTTGTCGTTGTACCAACAGCCAATAAAACTATTGCCATCCACTGCAAAGTGGAGAGCTTCCTCTTCAAGAATAGCCTAAAACATTAAACAATCCCTTAATTTCACAACAACTACTTATATGCAAGTGAAAGTAATTCAATTCACCCCAAAGTATAATGGGCATTGCTGTATAATTTACTCAAAAAAAATAAGAACAGAGAACATACCTAAATAATATTCCTGTTGTGACGATTTTTAAATTTCCCATTATTTGATATGTGGATGTATCAACATATGTCAGGGTAGCAAACTGAACATTATTATGGATGAGGTATATAATAGAGGGGATAGGGTACATGCGAACGGTTTTCCAATCTGTTGTCATCCTTGGAGGAGGCGATTTCTTACATTCTCGCCAAAGGAAGATGCTAGATACAAGAAGCTGCAATTGAAAAGTAACCCAATTAGTCATTCCATCCCAAAACAAGTCTAGAGTGTAAAAGATGAGACTGTAGACACCATAATTCACATTAACGCAAAGCCCCTACGATGTAACCTCCAAATACAAAAGTATCCCTTGCATGCAAGTGTCATATAGAGGGTGTTTGAGATTACTGCAGATAAATTGCTTTTGCTTATCTGCTTATTTGGGGTATTTTGGGACAAAATTCGATTTCTACTCTTAAATCTAACATAAAAACCTTTACAAAGAGATATGCAACTCTTTAACGTTCCTCCCTTGATTTGTCAAAACTTAATAAAAATCCAAATACTATTCTGCTCTATGCTTCTGCCTATAAGTAGAAAATATAAGCAATCCCAAAAGCCCTTATACTTTATTAGCATCCTAAATAGATCAACTAAGTGATATCTAATCACATAACCAAATAAGTACCTTGAAGATCTCAGCAAGAAAAGGAATAGTTGCATAGTCATATTTATATCCACCGTCACTCTGCGATAATGTAGTCAAAATTCCCTGCCATCAAAATCATTCCTTCAGAAACGGACTAAATCAACATCAAACACCAACCATATCAAACAAATCACAATATTCCACATACAAAATAATGTACATATATATTCATATAAACACGTTTCCACTTCCACGATTTCCACAAAAACCTAACAGCTAAAAGAAGACACACTACTCAATCTTATACCAACTTTCCAAACGCTGATAACTTGATAGAACCAATCCCCTACTCATTAGAATATTGTAAATCAAAAAAGCGAAGATCCAAGTTATCCACATACTAAAAGCAACTTCATTAGTTCACTACCATGTGTATTAATAACACATTACAGATATCGCATAACAATAATCCTAACCTAATTAACACAACTAAAACTAAAAAATTAACAAATTCAAATTATACTAAACTCAATCAATTTCAAAGCTATAAACGACAAAATGAACAAATTAGATACACTAACTACTCATTGTAATATCATAAAAACGAAAGACGACGATAAAAAATCATCATAAATCCTTCTAATCACACTTATAAAACACCTAGTAACAAATATACCTAATGAGCAACTCAATTAAATCCACTGTGTACACTAAACACGCACATTAGATATCACATAACAATAATCCTAACCTAATTAACACAACTAAAAACGAAAAAATTAACAAATTCAAATTATACTAAACTCAATCAATTTCAAAGCTATAAACGACAAAATGAACAAATTAGATACACTAACTACTCATTGTAATATCATAAAAACGAAAGACGACGATAAAAAATCATCATAAATCCTTCTAATCACACTTATAAAACACCTAGTAACAAATATACCTAATGAGCAACTCAATTAAATCCACTGTGTACACTAAACACGCACATTAGATATCACATAACATTTAACCTAACCTAATTAACTAACCATAACTTCATTTTCTACTATTTTCGAAGAAGCGCGAAGATTGGAGATCATTACAATGACATTTTAGAAACAGTTATTTAAAATTAAACCTAATAAAGCAGTTCAAGTAGCTCAATAAACACACACTATAGAGATCACATAGCATTAAACCTAACAGATCATAACTTAAAATTAAGCTATCAGATTAAGTGGTGTATAAATAGTTGTGAAGTGTGAAATTAGGGGTTACCTGAGAACTAGTGAGAACGGTTAGAAGCGAAGCGACGACGTACCACTGCATCTCATATTCAAGTGTTAATTCAAGCTGTTATTGTTTTTGTGTAAAATGTTAGAAATTGCTTTTGTTTTGGGAAGGTGTTTGATGTTATTGGGAGTAAGAGAATATTGTGTTGCGATATGATGTTATATTGGAGTGTGTAGCGAGTGAGGTGCATTTGGGTAAAGAAAAAGGCAAAAAATATTGTTTTTATGTGAGCGGTTTTATTCAATTGAAAACTAGCTGAGAAATTTTCTTTTACTTACTTTTATTTGGTTTTTCACTAACTATATAAAAATTTTTTTTTTTCTCATTCCTCATATTTTTAATACACGCTAAGTGTGTGTTTTCTCCCAACTTCTTCCCTCCATTTTCTCTTCTATCATTTTTACACATTCATCATGTCACAATCTTCCATATTATTCCGATCATAACCTCGTCACAATCATCAGGTCACAATCATCAATAATCAGTAATGGTTTCTTGTTATCTTAATCAACCTGTTGAATATGTGTTTTGATGATGAGGTTGTTATGGATGAATTTATTTAAGAATCTGGAGTTAGTTAAGGTTATTAGGTACAAGCTTTGATTAGAAAGCTTTATATACATGGATGCATACCAAGTGTTTGATGAAATGTGTGAGTGAAAAATATTTGATAATCTTGTTATCCTCTCCTGTAATTTTGCTTATTAATTATGTTGTTTGTTGAATTTTGGCTTTTAAATACATTTGAATGATATTTCTATGTCTGATTGCTGTTTTAATTTGTTGTTTTAAATATCACCAGTGATATTTGAAGTTATATTGTAAATGTAGGTACTTTGTTAGGAGGATTTACTGAATGATTGTGACTTAGGTTTTGAGAAATTTAGTTAATGTAGGTTTAATACGAGACATGTAGTGGTATTGATGTGTTTGTTTACATGGAAGACCAAGATGTATTCATAGTTTCTTTGAGTTCTACCTTTACATCTTCGGTCTCGTCTTGAATGGTAAAACATGATTGTTCTAGTATGCACATATATTTGTGAATTTAGTTCCCAAAAGGATTATTAGTGTACAGTTGGCTAAGATTTTAATGCTCTTGTCGTAATGTGGCTAAGTATCACCAGCGATATTTCTATGTCTGATTGTTGTTTTAATCTGCTTTGTATTATGTGTGTAGTATCACTTGTGATATTTGTAGTATCACTTATGATATTTTGTTTATTTCGATAGGTTTTGATGTTTTCTGGTTAAACACTATTTAGATGTCATGTATAGTACCATTTGTGATATTTTATTGTTATTGTTTTGTAATCCTAGTTTTTTTTTTCTTTTTTTTTAAAGTTGTGATGATACCTTATTTACTGTGTGTTTACCTTTCTTTACAGCTTTTAATAGTGTGAAAACACCTAAGTCATTTAATCATCATGAGTTTATTGACACTCTTGGGGGATAAGTTTTTTGGGTTCCTAGAGTTTCGATAGTGCTACCAAGATTCTCTAGGCATTGCCCCGGTGCGATGACCTCTGAGACGGCAGGCTAGGAGACGGTGTTCTGGAGGCGGCCCGTTGAAGGTGAATCTGTAGTCAAAGTCTAATTTTACCTTTTTTAATCTCTTTTGTTTGATGTATCGCTTGTAATTCATAGCTTTTCAATATTAAAATATATATATATATATATATATATATATATATATATATATATATATATATATATATGCTCAATAGTTTGGAATGATTTTTATGAGGATTTTTGTGATTCATAAAATTCTTTTGTATCTGGTATCACTTGTGATATTTTGTTAAAAGTAATGCAACACTTGGTTTTGATTTTGATGTTTATATCACTTGTGATATTCTGTTAAATTTAATGCAACACTTTCTTTGATGTTTAGAATGTGTCAAGTTTTTTATTTTGGTAGTTTTTTTTTTTTATTATTTTTATACATATTTGGTATATGTAATATGCAGTGTTATATCTTTTGCGATATGAAACATTTTATTGTAACACAAAATTCTAAGAGTAATATCACATGTGATAAAAGAATAAAATGCTACATTAATATTTTTCCATAAAAATGATCATACAAGTCACTTAGTGATTCTCAAAAGTAGTACAAACTCCGGCACCATGCAATGTGGCTCTGGACCTAATAGAGCGCACCCTTCTTAGGTTACCCAAACTCGCATTGCATTTTTAAACTAAGCAACATAAGGATTGCTTCTTGCTTCGCCTGCTCCTTTTCCAGTCATCTTTGTTTCATCTATCATTCTCTTTATCTAGTCATCTTTATTTTTTTTATAGCAATCTTGTTTGCACAATCAGGCATCATCTTCTTTTTTTCGTTTACTTGATGTAGAATTATCTTTGCTGCAATTCTTCATAAAGTTCCATATGGATTATTTATCATCATGTGCCTCGCAAGCACGTCCCTTTGAAAATATTAATAGGTCATGATTATTAGAGACCAATATATACTCATTTATCATTTGTGATATTGTATTGCACTTAAAAAATATGCAACATGTTGTTCGGCTTTTGGAGGAACATGTGATATCGTGAATCATAGGTGATATCCCAGGTGTATCACATGTGATATCATAGGCATGTTGACTTCTTCTATTTGTTGAATCAGTGGTGGTGATGGAGGAACATATGATACGGTGTTAAACCTATCCAAGTAAGCACACTTTATCAATTAAGAAAATAATTGCATTACAAATCTAACAGAAGCATGTTACAAGCTCAATACCTCTTGTGATTTCTCATATTATCACAACATTCATCACATAATCACAACAATCCCTCAATAACTACTAACTACCACACTTTTATTGCTAATTTTTTATGTATCTCATTCTCATGTTGTTCAACTTTTTGGAGGAAAATTTGATATCACAGGTGACATCACAAATGTGTCGTCTTCTTCTATTTGTTGAATCACGTATGATATCACAGATTTTATCACTTGTGATATCACAGGTGTATAAAATGTGTTTGAGCTTCTTCAGTTTGTTTGTAAAGATGTTGTGATTTATTTAACCATAGCTTCTTCATTTGTCGATTCACCCATTAGCTTTTTTCAAATCCCGTTGTAAAACCTATTGAAATACGCACAATGTATCCATTAAATAGACAAATCCAATCACAACTTAAAAATAAGCAAAATCACACTAAATAACTATGTGTTTAAAGCAAAATCAACCTGTTTAAGCTGTTTAATCTAACAACTCAAATAATAAGCAATATTGCACTATAATAAACAGCTTATCTATAACTAAAACACAATTATCATTCACAAAAAGAACATAAAACATCAAAATTATGATATAAAACAAACGTGATAAAACACACAAGAATAGTATATCATCAAAACTTTTAACCAAAAAAAAAGTTTTTAACTATGATTATAAAACAATAACAATGAAATATCAAAAATGATACTATACATGACATATAATAAAGCTTAATACAAGTAAACAAACAAAAAAAACTATCAAATAAACAAAATTTCACAAGTGATAATACAAATATCACTAGTAATAATACACAAATACAGTTCAACTTCAAATATCACTGGTGATATTACACGTATGATACTTTCACTCACACATTTCATCAAACAGTTGGTGTGCATTCATGTATACAAAACTCAGAGCAACTTAGTTCACATTACCAAATAAACTAAATACCACTCAAAACTACATGTTTTGTGATCAATATTGAACACTCTAATAAAAATGTCACAATAACTAGCAACAAAAACAAATAAAACAACATAAATAACAATCAATTATCAGATCTAACTACGAACATTCGACTTTGTACTGTACATTTAACCATTGGACACATCTTGACCATTGGATCAAAAGAACAAAAATTAAGGGGCTGGATTGGTTCATTTTGACCCGTAAATCTTGCGGGAATCAACTTCCTAACGATAGATGCTTTCATTTTGTTGGGATTTAACAAGCTTTGATAGTTAATTTATGGTTAATCATGGTTGATTTTTGATTTAATAGCTAGGGTTTGAATATTAGTAGAGAGAGAAAGTGGGGTGCAGTGTGTGTGATTTGGGGGAAAGTGGGGTAATGATAGTTATGATGTTATTTACACATCTAGTCCCTCCGTTTTTTTGAAAAGTTTACATTATTAGTCCCCTTATGTTTTTTCCCTTAATTTTTGTTCTTTTGATCCAATGGTCAAGATGTGTCCAATGGTATGTAGGAAAAAGTGAGTATGCAAAATAAAGCAACTCTTGAAAACAATATGTATTTTGACTACTATCGACCGGTCACACGGTAAAATTTGCGTCATATAAAAGAAGGTAAATGGTTTAAAAAAGCATGAAATTTACCACTTTTTTTATTGTATACTACAAACTTTTAATTTTTTTATTGTAGCATCCAACTTTTTAAATTTTCCTATTATAGTCTTCTAGCGTAAAAAAATGAGATGACAATAGAAAAATTAAGAAAGTTAAATGCCTACGAATATAAAAACTAATAAAGTCGAGAGGGGGCAAAAATAATTTTTTTAGTCAAACCGACAATTGAAGTGACATTAGCAAACTTAAATAATATCTAATTCAATTATAATTTGCTTGTTAACAAAATAGTTACGAGAGCACGGGTGAAAATATAAAAGTAAATACTTTATTTTAGCGATTTTGCACTACAAGACCATTGTACTATTTCAAAATATTCATTTCAGTCATTAAACTAGATAAAAAAACCGTGTTCAACACGGGCAGTAAAAAAAGATGGTTAGATTCAGTCAGGGGAGTACTTGTACAAATCACTGAACTATTAATGCTCAGGTAAATAAGTGCCAACCATAATTAATAAAGCATGCATAAACAACTCCAAACACCTCCGTTTGTGAAAAATTCATAAATAAAATATTAACATGCATATAGAATGATCAAAAGTAGCACAAAAAAGAAAGGAAAGAAAATACAACAAACATACAATCAACCATTTCATATTCATTTAACAAAAGATCAACTTTTGTATATAATGTCTACTATATTCAATATTCAAATCCTCCTTTTTTTGGGGTACAACTTTGCTAATCAAGTTTCAAAGTAGATAATGTGAGAAAGTAAACGAAAGGTCAAAGGTAATTTTTTTTAAAGAACAACGTTTACTACACCAAAACAAACGTAAATGTAACATGGCATGGCCTTTTTTTTTGCTTGTTGTTGCTCGTCATCGACTCCTCCCCATACTTACGCATATAATCTGAACTTTATTGACAATGGTCTATACTTTCTTCCAAGAGCACGCCAACCCTTTCAAGTTCATATGGTAATCAGATACTCCGTAAACTTACTATAATCTTTATATGTATGCTCAGTCTACATAGAAAACTTCAAGAGCTTGATACCCTATTTCATGATATGGAAAAGAAAAAAAATGTAAATGTAACACAATACAAAAGCCCATAAATGTAACACATAGCATGGTACTAGACAACCAATATCATGATTATCTGCAAAAACAAAACTTAAAAGACATAACTTAAAATTAAGCTAAATTCAAATCATTATAAAATAGTTGTGAAGTGTGAAATTAGGGTAACCCGAGAGCTAGTGAGAACTGTTAGAAGCGAAGCCGACGCACCATGATCTCATATTCAAGTGTTAATTCAAGTTGTTATTGTTTTTGTGTAAAATGTTGAAATTGCTTTTGTTTTGGGAGGTGTTTGATGTTATTTTCAAGAAAAAAAAATAAGAATAATTGGACAACCAATATCATGATTATCTCGAAAAGAAAACGTAAAAGACATAACTTAAAATTAAGTTAAATTCGAAGCATTATAAAATAGTTGTGAAGTGTGAAATTAGGGGTAACCTGAGAGCTAGTGAGAACTGTTAGAAGCGAAGCGACGACGTACCACTGCATCTCATATTCAAGTGTTAGTTCAAGTTCTTATTGTTTTTGCGTAAAATGTTGAAATTGCTTTTGTTTTGGGAGGTGTTTGATGTTATTGTCAAGAGAAAAAAATAAGAATATTGTGTTGTGAAGCGATGTTATATTGGAGTATCGTAGCGAGTGAGGTGCATTTGGGGAAAGAAGGCAAAAATATTGTTTTTATGTGAGCGGTTTTATTTAATTGAAAACAATCTGTATTTTGACTACTATCGACTGGTCACACGGTAAAATTAAACGATCAATCGCGTCATATAAAAGAGGGTAAATGGTCTAAAAAGGCATAAAATTTGACACTTTTTCTTATTGTATACTACAAACTTTTAATTTTTTTTATTGTAGCATCAAACGTTTTTAATTTTCTATTTTAGCCCTCTAGCGTAAAAAAAAACGAGGTGACAATAGAAAATTTTAAAAAGTTAGATGCCTACGAATATAAAGATTAAAGAAGTGAAGCCAAAATAAATACCGAGAGGGAGCAAAAATAATTTTTTTGGTCAAACCGACAATTCAAGTGACATTAGCAAACTTAAAAAATATCTAATTCAATTATAATTTGCTTGTTAACAAAATAGTTATGAGCACGGGTGAAAATATAAAAGTTAATACTTTATTTTAGGGATTTTGCACTACAAAACCATTGTACTATTTCAAAATATTCATTTCAGTCATTATACAAACTAGATAAAAAACCGTGCTCAACACGGGTAGGAAAAAAAGATGGTTAGATTTATTCACGCGAGTACTTGTACAAATCACTGAACCATTAACGTCCGGGTAAATAAGTGTCAATAGTGGCGGAACTTGACCGTTTATTTTTTGGGCTGGATCAGAGATTTGTTTGTAACCTCAACTAAATTATCCCTAAAACCTATAACATTTACACTAGGTGCCGTAAATTTTGGGGAGGCCGGGACACTCCCATGCCCTCATAAAGGTCCGCCATTGAGTGTCAACCATAATTAATAAAGCATGCATAAACAACTTCAAACACTTTAGTTTGTGAAAAATTCATAAATAAAATATTAACATGCATGTAGAATGATCAAAAGTAGCACAAAAAAGAAAGGAAAAAAAAATACAACAAACATATGATCAACCATTTCATATTCATTTAACAAAAGATCAACTTTTGTATATAATGTCTACTATATTCAATATTCAAATCCTCCTTTTTTTGGGTACAACTTTGCTAATCAAATTTCAAAGTAGATAATGTGAGAAAGTAAACGAAGGGTCAAAGGTAATTTTTTTAAAGAACAACATTTACTACACCAAAACAAATGTAAATGTAACATGGCCATGCCCTTTTTTTGCTTGTCGTTGCTGTCATCGACTCCTCCCCATACTTACGCATATTAACTGATATATAGCGTATTTGAAATGTAGTATCGAATAAAATGCATGAAAAATATGTAGTAGTTCAAAATTTCTAGTTAGTGGCTAAAGATGGTTAATTGATAATTGGTTAAAAGAGGTGGCATGCATCTTGGAAATAACAACATATTAAATACTTATATATAGCGTATTTTGATTTTATTTAATATATTGAATACACTGCTGACATCATCAATTTGTATAAAAATGTCTATTTTCCAATGAAATCAATCAATTTTGTATTCATGACATCATCCAAAAGACTCTTCTAATAGATAGTATAGATTTCAAAATATTCATTTCAGTCATTATACAAACTAGATAAAAAACTGTGTTAATTAATAAAGCATGCATAAACAACTCACTGAAGTATTAATGTTCGGGTAAATAAGTGCCAACCGTGTTAATTAGTAAAAAAAAGATGGTTAGATTCATTCACGCGAGTACTTGTACAAATCACTGAAGTATTAATGTTCGGGTAAATAAGTGCCAACCTTAATTAATAAAGCATGCATAAACAACTCCAAACACCTTAGTTTGTGAGAAACTCATAAATAAAATATTAACATGCATATAGAATGATCAAAAGTAGCACAAAAAAGAAAGGAAAAAAATACAACAAACATACGATCAACCATTTCATATTCATTTAACAAAAGATCAACTTTTGTATATAATGTCTACTATATTCAATACTCCCTCCCCATACTTACGTACATAGGGTATGTTTGGCAAAAATAGATTGTGCTGATGCTGTTGTCGGTGCTGGTGCTGTTGCTGAAAAAAATTATAAAAAGAGATTATTTTTATAAGCTACATGAAGTAACCTTTTATTTTCAGAGATTATGGAAGATTATTTTTTTTATAATCTCTTATAAGCTATGTCTGCCAAACAAAGATTATTTTTTAAGTGACTTATTTTTAAAAAAAAATAAGCATAATCTCTCATAATCTTGTGTGCCAAACATAACCATAATGTGATATATAGCGTATTTGAAATGTAGTATCGAATAAAATGCATGCAAAATATGTTGTAGTTCAAAATTTCTAGTTAGTAGCTAAAGATGGTTAATTGGTAATTGGTTAAAAGAGGTGGCATGCATCTTGGAAATAACAACATATTAAATACTTATATATAGCGTATTTTGATTTTATTTAATGTATTGAATACACTGCTGACATCATCAATTTGTATAAAAATATCTATTGTCCATGAAATCAATCAATTTTGTATTCATGACATCATCCAAAAGACTCTTTTAATAGATAGTATAGATTTTTTCTATTCACGTTACTGTACATCCAAATTATTTAGTTGAGTCACTGTCTTACGATTTATAGTTACAACTTGTTGACATGGCACATTAGTGATATTGTGTCATCCCATGTGGATGAACCATCACCACAAATAACCATAACCATAACCGGGTCATCATCAACCTATCACCTACTATCGCCTCTTTACACCCTTTGTTATTCCGGCCAACGATTTCGCTTCCGTTTTCAGGAAAACACCGCGTCACCCTCCTTTGCTGTTTTTGTTAGCATCTCACTGTCTTCGTCAAGAGCTACCGTCCAGACTTAAGATCAGAGATGGGGCTTTGATATTGCATACGTTTTTAGCTACATAAGTATTGATTTACAGAGGTTGTGTAAATAATTTTTTTACATAATTTTTTTGTTTCAATCTTATATTTTAAATGGTTTGTATTTTTGTTTGATTCAAAAAGTATATGATATGTTAGCATTCTCAATTTTTGGGTTTTGGTTTCCTTTAGAGAATTTGTATAGTGTGATTATTTTATTTTCTATGTAACTTTATTAACACAACAAAATTAAAAGCAATAAATTAAAAATGAGTTATTCCATATTTCCTTATCCAAGTCGTATGAATCCATTAACAAATAAACTCAAGTAGTTAGAGAAAAATATAAGGACAAAACTGTTTAGTTTGGAAAATAACAAAGAAATAATCATTACATTCTTACATTCATATGTATATTAGTAAATGGAGTAAACCTATAATGTACTCATAATATTGTAATGGGTTTTAGCCGTACAATAGTAACGTGCTTTCAACTTTGTTCCGTTTTGGTACGTGTACTTTCTTTTGTTCCACTAAATGTAACGTACTTTTGTGTTTTGTGCTACCTTGGTACGTGGTACTTTGTGTTACCGGATACAAAGCTATGTATCCTAAGTGGACATGCCACGTAGGCATTCCATTTACAATAAAAGTTTTTTTATATTCATTATACCCTTATTCCCCAAATATTAAACACACCACTATACCAAAACCATAACCCTAACCATCTAATTAACCCTAACAATTCTTCGCCAAATCATAAAATGTCTTCCTGATCATCTAATCGATTCCGTCGTGATCCACCACCTACCCATTGCGAATGTCTAGAACCAGTGATTCTACAAACCTCAAAAACCATTAATCATCCACTGAGACGTTTCCTGAGATGCATAAATTACTATAAAGTAAGTTATAATTTTATTTTTTTTAATGGTTCGGGTATTTGCTTAGTTGTGTTTATTTTATAGGGTTCAGAGTGTAAAACCTTTGATTGAGTGGATCCTGATCTACCAAATGAGTACTACAAACAAGAGGTTTTCAAATTGCTGAAAAAGGTTAAACTTAATCAAAACAAGATGGATGCACTGAAGTGCACAATAAGAGAAATGGAAATGTCTTTTGACTTTGAAAGGTCAACTATGCAGAAACAAGTTTTGGGTCTGCAAATGGAGTTGAAAGAAATGAAATCAAGAGTAGGTTTTTATAGGAAGCTTGTTGTGTTAATGTTTATGATTGTTGCTAGTTAAGTAATCTTTGTAATGGTGATAATGAAAAGTTTGGTTTGTTTATTGCATTTGGTGTTTGATTGATTCTTTTACTGCACATGGACCACACTGCATAATTAAAGAGAATAAAAGGCACCACACATACAATAAATTATTGGTATTTTATGCACTATTTTCCTGCACATGGACCACACAAACAATAGACACATGAAAAACTTAAATATGCAAAAGGAAACACAATAATCTAGCATCTTGGGTTCATTACTTCAATTAAAAATTTGTGGATATAAATTCCACTATCCAAGATAAAGTTTTAAAGTCTAGTGCAAATACAGCTAACACCAACACATCCAAGATAAAGTTTTAAAGTCTACTGAATTACAAGACCCAAGACATTGTTTTTAAAGACACATGCTTTATCATCTAACACCAACACATCCAAACTTCTAAGGTTCTCTCAGAACATCCTTTACATCCCATGCCTTATCAGAAGTTGAACCTGCACCATCTGCCCCAAACTGGAATGGTTTTCCTTTTTTTGCAATTCTCTCAGATTTTGGTCTTCTTCTCATGTTGAAACTGTTAACCACACCAACTGCAATTGCATCATCAATCACCTTTGCAGTAGTATTTGGTGTACTTTGTTGGGTGGGAATGTCATCACCCTGACATTCTTGATCTTCAGTGATTGTTTCTTCTTTTTCTTGGGTTGGAATGTCATCACCCTGCAAATACATAAGGGGTAAGTATAAATCATTTTAAGTGGATTATTCCATTAATTAAGAAACTTGTATAGATACCTCATGTACAACACCACTTGGTCCTGCACCACTTGAATCCATTGGGTCTGCACCAGTTGGATCTGCATTCATGGGGTCTGCACCAGTTGGATCGGCATCCATTGGGTCTGCACCAGTTGGATATGCATCACTTGGGAACACAAAGATAGATCCAGCCTTCTTTCTTCCTAGTTTTCTTTTCTCCTTAACGGTTTTGGCCGCTTTCTTTTTGCAACTTTTTTGTTATGGCCCTTTTCCCAATAGTTCTGACAGGTCATCATTCTACCACTTCTGCTAATTTCATTGACCCTTTCTGTGCCATGCTTGATTCTTAGTTTCCTAGGCCTTCCTGGCATCTTCCTAAGAATTGGTGGCAAAGGAGCCTCATCAGATGTACAAGGCCACATAGATGAGCCACCAATTGGCCTAATGTAATAGTTATAAGCATTTAACCATATCCTTTTAGAGTACCAAGAACTAACCCTTAAGATTGAATCTGTTTTCAAGAAACCAAATGCTGCTACAGCATGAACACATGGAGCACCATTCAAATCCCACCATTTACAGGTACACTCCCTTTTCTCTATGTTAACACTAAATGACTCATCACCCTTCCTAACCTCATATTGATTATCACCACAGGGATAGACTGCCCAGAATCTTTGGATATCTTTCAAATGCTATAGTTCTTTTCCTAACTGATGGTGTAATGCTGTCTACTAGGTTATAGGCTAAGTTATGCATGCTATACAACCTTTGCATCAAATAAACTCTTATTTCTTCTAGCATTGTAATTATAGGCTTACCTCTTGCAATCCTTATGGCATTGTGATAGGATTATGAAATTCCATTCTCATAGGTTGCCATCCACTGTCCATCTTGAAGAAAGCTCTACACCATCCGTTGGGATTCCTATCTACAGG
The DNA here is from genome assembly GCA_910596185.1 of Chrysanthemum makinoi. NCBI lineage: Eukaryota > Viridiplantae > Streptophyta > Magnoliopsida > Asterales > Asteraceae > Chrysanthemum > Chrysanthemum makinoi. Next base: position 134,153,742 of record OU343217.1, read on the forward strand.
CCACTGTTTTGCCTCTGGATCAATGTTCCCAATTAAATTCATCTTGGAGTAGAACTGAAACTGTAAAGTTGTTGATGCAACTCCCCAAAACAAGCTTTTGTAATGCATGTTGTTCCATTTCTTCTTAAAGTTGGCATAAATGTTCCTGGCACATAGCCTGTGTTCTGCATAGGGCAACATGTTTTTGACAGACTCCCAAAATTTGTTAGTGTACAAAAATTATATACTCATGGTTTTAAAGTGTACAAAAGAGTAAAATGCAGAAATCGTCCCTGTGGTTTGCCCAGATTGCAGATTTCGTCCCTACAATTTCGAAAGTGCAGGCGGCCTCCCTGTGAGGAAAAGTTGAGTTCATTTTCGCCCTCGCCAAATTGAAATGATCGAAATACCCTCGTTTCATCCCCTTTAACTTTACAGGACGAAATCGCAATTTGAAAACCACAGGGACCATTTATTTTTGTCCAAATTTTTTCGAAAATAATTTTTTCTGAAAATAATTTTATCGCTTTCATCTGTTTTTGTCCGCTTTTCGCTCATTTTTAGATTATTGTCCGTTTTTATCCATTTTTCTTACGCTTTGTCTATTTTTATTCGCTTTGCCCGCTTTTATCCGCTTTTGTCCGCTTTTTCCCATTTTTGTCTGTTTCTTTCATTTTGTCTATTTTTCTTACGCTTTTTGTTTAATTGCATTTTGGTCCCGTGGTTTGCCAAATTGCAGATTTGGTCCCCAAACTTTGAAAGTGCACAGAGGTCCCCATTTTCAAGTTCCGCTGCACGTTGGTCCCGGCAAAAGTTAAATGACCAAATACCCTTTATCTTCTTCCCCTTTAATTTTCTAATTCCTTTTTCTTTTTATGTATTCATCCAATAACAAGAACATATACAAGAACCCAGATAATATCAAACACAAATTCATATCCCAAAACTACAACAAGCAATATTTTTCTTGGTTCACGATATCAGATCTTGTACACGACAAAAACGAATCCTTTTACCCCTTTTCTTGGTTCACGGCAGCCTCACACAACAACAACAAGCAATATTTTTTTTAACTAAACCAAATCACTAATTTTGCCATATTATCATTACTTCAAATATTCAATAGAAATTAACATGAACACAAAGAAAAATAAATAAAAATTCGAATTACAATTAAATGTAATTACAACCAAATATATGACAAAAGAATAACAAAGATGGTGTTCTTATTATGAACCCATTGTGGGTCGAGTGGCTATGAACACCGAACACCAAGAAACTCGATTGGAGGAGACCCTAACGAATTGGTACAATTAAACACCTTGGATAGCTTCCTCTTACACCCAATAACAAAACCCCCCAACTCAATTGGAAAAACCCCTTTGATTTTGTAATAACCCTAATTTTTCGAATTGATTGGAAGTGATGAGAAAACTTTATGAGATCAATCCTTTATATAGGAAGGATTGAGGAAGGATGATAGTGACTCAATTGTAAACTCAAAACATGTTTTCTACCCTTTTTGAGCATTCCCCATCTCGAATTCGTCCCAAATGGCTCCATTTGTGCTCCTAGGTTGTAGCTTGATCAAAGTGGGATATAAGACATGAATGTATTCTTGGATTGAAGTCAAGAAGAGTGGATTTAGATCCATCTTAGGCATTTTGTGGGTGTGTCGTGTGTTGGTAGAGAGAAGGAGAGGAAAGGGACGATTCATGTGTAAAGTGGATCCATTTATGTAATAAATATGAAAAGAAAATAGAAACAAAAGAAGATAAGGGTATTTGAGTCATTTAACTTTGGCCAGGGACCAAACGTGCAACGGAAACTTGAAAATGGGGACCTCTGGTGCACTTTCAAAGTTTTGGAGACCAAATCTGCAATTTGGCCAAACCACAGGGACCAAAAATGCAATTAACTCTATTTTGTAATATTTCATCATTTTGAAAAAAAAGAAAAAGAAAAAATTTTGAAAAATTTGAAAAAAATTTCCAAAAAAAAGTAGAATTTTTTCAAGAAATTTGGAATTTTTTTTCAAATTCTTAAAAATTCTATTTTTTTAAAATTTTTTCAAATTTTTTCTTTTTGAATTTTTTTCAAAATGATGAAATATTACAAAACAAACAAAAACGTAAAAAATTCAAAAAAAAAATTTCCAAAAAAGTAGAATTTTTCAAGAAATTTGGAATTTTTATTTCAAATTTCAGAAAAAATTCTACTTTTTTGGAAAATTTTTTTGATTTTTTAAAATTTTTTCATTTTGATTTTTTCAAAATGATGAAATATTACAAAACAAACAAAAACGTAAGAAAAATAGACAAAATGTAAGAAACACGGACAAAAATGGAAAAAAGGGACAAAACGATAAAAACAAGAAAAACGAATAAAATAGACAAAACGTAAGAAAAATGGATAAAAACGGACAATAATCAAAAATGTAAAAAAACGGACAAAACGGATGAAAACCGATAAAATTATTTTCGAAAAAATTATTTTCAAAAAAAATTTCGACAAAAATAAATGGTCCCTATGGTTTGTTCAAATTGCGATTTCGTCCTCAGAAAGTTAAAGGGATGAAGACGAGGGTATTTCACCATTTCAATTTGGTCGTGGATCTAAAATGAACTCAACTTTTCCTCACAGGGAGGCCGCCTGCACTTTCGAAATTGTAGGGACGAAATATGCAATCTGGGCAAACCACAGGGACGATTTCTGCATTTTACTCTGTACAAAATGAACAATGAAAGTATACCTTGTGACCATCTGAAAGGACAGTTATGTACATCCCAGGTCTAAGTTTGAGATCCTCACAAATACAAGCCAAAAACCATTCCCAATTGTTTGTGTTCTCAATGTTGACCACAACCCAAGCTATGGGATACATTTGGTTGTTAGCGTCTCTACCCATAGCTGTCAACATCTCACCTCTGCATGTGCCTTCGTAAAACATCCATCCAAATCTATTACTCCTACACCCTGCACTCCACCCATCTTTCATAGCCTTGAAACATATATACATCCTTTTTAAGTGTATTTTTCCATTATCTTGCTCATCTACATGAAGATGGACTGTTGAACCAGGATTGGTGTTCAAAATTTGTTGCCTATAATCCCACAATCTGCTATAATGTTCTATGAGCCCAGCTTCATGATCAAATAAGGCCCTTTGCTTTGCCCTTTTACACTGCCCCACACTAACATTGATCAAATATTTCTTTTTTATTTGCTCTTGAATATTACTATAACTAATAGTAGGATCCTGAATCACTTTTTGAGCAAACTGCTTGGCTGATTCCTCCCGAACCACCCCTCTTTTATTTCTCCGTCACACTTTTCAAGTAACAGATGATAAAAGGGCTTACGTACCGAGAAAATGTAAGTTTACCAAGGATTTAAAATATCCTTGGATCGTTTATGTCCTGGTGAGGCGTGATAATCCACATACAATGACTTGTGAATGCTGAAATGATATAGAATGTACAAAAACAGGAATCTGATTGACTAACACTAGGAATGTGAATAGTAATAGCTCGTCACACTACGCCAATAAAAACGTGCAATCGTAAACCTAAAACGATTATAACTATAGTAGGGATTTGCATGTCTTAGTGACTTAAATGCAAATTAAAGAAAATAAAAGATAAAAACTATTAAATAAACGCTATCACTATTTTTACAGATCGATGAACGTTTATTTTATAAAACAAAATAACTTAAATAAACTATCTTAACTAAAACGTAAACTTAAATAACATAAAAAGTGATCTAAAATGAAAACGCGCGATATATACAAATATTTCATGCATCACAAGCAAAAACGTAAAATTTATAAAATAAAAGGCCTAAAAGTGTAAAACTAATTTTATTACATACTATTTGATAAAAGAAAATTTTACAAAAAAGAATTATATTTTTTTGACTTTTATATTTTTTATTATGAATTAATTACTATAAAACACTAATTAAATGTTTAAAAATACTAAAACTAATTGGAAAAATCTCAATTTTTTACGTAAAATACTAAAATCTAATCTTAATCTAAGAAAAATAAGAAAGTCGTGGGTTACTGTGGAAAATAAGTGGAAATAAGCTCAAAAGAGCTTATAACCATAATCGCCAAATGCCCTTATATATTTGATTTTGCATTTCATAACAAGAAAGACCCAAGGGCGCTTATGGTTACAGGTACCCCCACAATCACTCTTAAAGGGGTGGAGGTCTCGTGTTCGAGCCGCCTCCACCCTTTTGTAAAAACATTTTTATTTTTGATTTTTCTTTTTGCAAAACTAATAATAAGCTAAATATAAGAAACTTTAACAAAACCAACTTTTGTAAAACTTGGAAATAAGTTCTGTGGGAGCTTATTTCCATGACAGATGCTAAATAAGCCATAAGCTTCCACATAGAAGCTAGGACTTGTAGCAAAAGCTTGTTTTTGGGCTTTTCTGTTTTTAGAACATAAATATATACAGATATTAAGTACATGTAATGAATTAAAAACTTTACAAACAAAGAAATAAGCAATTCTTGGCTTATAAGCTTATGCAAAGGAGCTTTTAATTCACTGTTTGGCTTATAAGCTTTGAATAAGCTTAACAAAGGAAACAAAAGGAAAAAGGTATGTATGTACATGTAATATGAACAAGTTAAAGGAAAATGGAAAGCTACAAACCTAGAAATAAGCATATTATGAGCTTATTAGTCATTCAGTTGAGCTTATGGGCTCACAGAGACTCATAGGCTCACAATAAGCTTGAAAAAGCTATAAAGGTTGAAAACAAAAGTATGTGTATATGTACAGGTATGATTATCATATTTATACAAGATAGTGTACTGGAATAAGCAAATAAGCTTGCAATAAGCTAATAAGCAAATCCCAATAAACCTCAGTTCCAAACAGTCCTGCAGTTAATAAGATGGACAATTTAAGCTTATTAAATAAGCTCAAAAATCCAAAGTGAACATTGCAATAGCAAGACATGCTGGTTGGCTTTCCAAAAAGCCCAAGCTCACCTAGTGGGTTCCACTAGTGAGCTTTTGAGAGGCTTATGAAGATGGTCTCAGACCACTGTTTTGACTCAGTGAATGCTAAGTAAAATGGGACACATTAAAAGCTACTTGCAGTCCTGGTTAATAAGCTGCAAGGTGAGTTTTAAGCACATGATCATAAAGCTGGGTAGCTTGGCTTCCTAAAAAGCCAAGCCACAAAGACTAGTGATCACTAAGGAGCTTGGGGTGAGCTTGTGGAAATTGTGCAAGTTCATGGTTTGAACTGTAGGAATGGGCAAACACAAGCTCACAAGACTTATCAAATAAGCTCATGAGAGCTCAACCAATACTGAGACTTAGAGTATGACTGAATAACTTCATAAGAAGCTAAAAATCACAAGCTCTAGCTCTGTAGGGAACTTTTCATAGGCATAGAAACACAACTCCACTTCCACTGTTTGCTTCAGTGGAAGGAGTAAATGGGACAAAATAGATGGAAAGATTAAGCTATGTAAATAAGCTAAAAACTGAAAAATAATCATACACATAAAGACTAAGCCACAAAGGCAACATAAAGAGGCTAAGTACACAAGCTAGGGTCAAGTCATGAAGCTTATGCAAGCTCATGAACTTGACACCATAACTGTGGTGCAGGGCATGATTTCCAAACAAGTACTCAAAATAAGCTAGAAAATAAGTACTCTATAAGCTGAGTTAATGAGAACTAGTATTTTTCTATTTTTCTTAAGCAACTAAACTTAACTATCCTAAAAGCTTAAAGGCTAAATCCTAATATTGAATACACAACAAAATTATATATTTTATTCAAAAACGACACAAGGAAAAACTTGACTTTTAACAAAAACTCTAAAGTTTGACTAAAATGAATTTTAATCTGATTTTAAGCACTGATTATGTTATGTTAAGGTAGTATAAGACTGATTTGAGTAATTTGAACAACTTGTAAACACAAATCCATGGTCATGATTCATTAAAAAAAACTAACAGTGAACACACAAGAAGCAATAATATGAGATTTTGACTTTTGAGCTAACAAGGACTTGTTATCTTGACTGAAATGAGTTTATAGATACTAAAGAAACACAGAGTAAGCACAAACAACAACTCAAACCATATCTAGAACAGTTTAAACTAGCAATTCCAAACAACCTTCAATAGAAACTGTTTTGAAGTTTTCAAAGCAAATGACTGCCTAACCCAATTCCATCCAATCCAGAGATACCAAAGTGTCAAAATGGACCATATTCAACCTAAACCAGATGTCAAACCAGTGTGTCTAGGATTTTCAAAAATTGAAATATTAACAGTTGACATGCCATATCAAACCACAATCCAATCCAAGACATAGCAACTAAATATAAAGTTCTAACATGACTAAATAACAACAATTAAACACAGAAACATGAAAATCATAGCATCTAAAGGACTAAAACAAGAATATGCAAAAATTAGAAACATGCTTACAAATGAGAAAATGGACTGAGACATAGAAACCAAGGACAAGGTTACACCTATTAGCTTCCCAATAAGCTCCTAATACCCCATAGCATTCCAAATCCAACCCTGCTTCATCACCTTCTTCATAATTCTGATTTTTGATTATTCAACCATTTTTCTTGATTTTTTTTTATATTTTCTGAATTTAAAAGACTATAGCTGTTTAATGAATCTAAAAAAAACTTAAGACTTTGTCAAGAGCTTATGAAGCTTAAAGAATCCACAAAACAACTATTTAACATGGAATTACAATAACTTGAACATTTAAAGGAAATAAGCAAAAACTTGAAACTGAGATTAAACTGAATTTAAACTGAAATTAAAGATTCATTACACTAATTTGAAGAAAAGTACAACATGAAAACTGTAAAAGACATTGAAATTAAAGAAAGCTTTAAAAAGCTATTCTACTTGACTAATGGCTAGTCCAAAAGTGGTTTCTTCTCTGTCTTTCTTCCTCCTTTTATACTCTTTGAATTCCTTGGTGACTAAGGAGTAAATCCCACTTCAATCTTGACCCTTGAATGGTCCAATTTGATCTCCACCGTTTAAAACACTTTTGGCGCCAAAGTCCAAAAGGTTGCTTGCAGCCTGATATCTTTCAATTAATGCATTTAGGATTGTAGTAGAGGCTTAGGGAACAAGTATGAGAGATATTTTGGCAAGTTGAGAGAGTTTGGAAGAAAACAGGGAAAGGGGTGAGGTTTTGGAGGTAAAAGTAGTGTGGGTTGCATTTAATGGAAAGGTGGGGTGACAGAGGTAGTGGAGGGAGAAGGTTGGTGAGTCAGAATGGTGAGATGGAAAGGTTAGTAGCAGGTGGCGGTGGAGTTGTGGTAGCAGGTGTCGAGAGGTAGGGGATGACAGTGCTAGGCGGTTTTATTTAAACACTGGGGTGGTTTGGGCTTTGGTTGGGATTGGGCCAGTAGCTGGATTTTGGATTTATTGGGTTTGGGTTAAATAATTAACCAAGGGTCCATTTGGTTTGTAATATTAATAAGCCCAAGGACCAATCTTGTAACTTCTGAATTTTTGAGGGACTGAACCTGCAATATTTCCAAAGTATTCACAAGGACTAAAATTGTTAAGTTAGATAAACCAAAGGACTTATTTTGCATTTTATTATAATTTAAAATACCCCGAGGACCATTTATGTAATTTTCCAAAGTTTAGGGGGTTAAATTGTAATTTCCTCAAAGTTATCAAAATAGTTCCAAATTGTAAATTCATGAATAGTACAAGGGTATATTTTGTAAAATTTCCATTTTTGAATACCCAGGGACCATTTTTGCCAATTTTGTAACTTGAAGGGTAAAAGTTGCCATTTTGTGTAAACTTTCATCCAGGGATCATTTGTGAATATTTTTGGTTTCCCAAGGACTTAAGTTGACTTTTCATTCATTTAAAACATTTAGGGACTAGTTTTGCCAATTTGTGTAACTCCGTGGACCGAAAACGACAATTATTGTGAAATTGATCATTTTTCACTTGTTTTTCAATCTTTTGTACCTGAATCACATAAAAACACATTTTTATGAATTTGTATCATTTTGAGAGTTATTTGTATGTTTTTGGTTGTTTTTGTGGGTTTATACAATACAAATATATGTGTATTTAGACACATATCATTGGCAATCCATTTAAATGTGACCAATGCCCCTAAGCCAATGTCTTGATCTGAAAACAGGTTCCATCTTGCACCCAAGAATCCCAAAGCCTGAATGTGCAACCAACTACATTATTTTTTCCTTTCTTTGCACATCTTTTTTTTTCTTTTCTTTGTTGGTGTCTTAGCCTCTGCACCCTTTTCATTTCCTTTCTTTGTTGGTGTCTCAGACTGTGCACCCTTGCTTTTTCCTTTCTTTGTTGGTGTCTCAATCTGCACACCCTTGATTTTTCCTTTCTTTGGTGTCTAAATCTGCACCCCTTGCTTTATCCTTTCTTTGGTGTCTCAATCTGCCCACCCTTAGTTGCTTCCCTTTTCTTAACTTTTGTACCACCACTTCTACCTTCTGCAACATCTCTACCACACAAAACCATCAAAGTTCTATAATCATTTCTCCTGTACCAAAGCTGGTATCCATTGGCCACACCATAATTGGTCAAACACTCTTTTAGGTGATCTGGGTGTTGAAACCTAAGACCTAATGTTGGTTTCATTTCATTCCATGGAAGTTTAGGGTCAAACTCAGGATAAACTACACTAGGAACAATCTTATACTTTTTGTCTACATCTTCATCATCACTATCTATGTCTAACTCGTGACCAGTAGGTTGGCTACCTTCACCACTATCAGATTTGTCAGCAAATCACTTATAAAAGACCCATTGCATAATTTGTTCAAAAAAGGATCATTAATGGACCTATTTTGTATCAATACATTATCTTCCCCTACAAAATCACTAGGACCATAGGGTTGTATATCTTCCATCTCACAAACATCAAACACATCATCATCCTCTTCTATCTGAGACTGAGTCCAATGCTTTAGATCATACCCATGATGTTCAATATACATATCAATTACTTTTTGATTCTTAAAACCAAGAGCAATACAGTTTGCTATATCTGAATCATCCTTAATCTCAATTAATCCATTACTAAGTTCTTTACCAGGAGCAAGAAAGAAAATACCTTTAACAGGGTACATACATGCACCTTTTAGTTGCTTTGTCAACCCAATAACTGTCATACCTTCAAATTCCAAATCTTTTATTATAGATACGTCTCCTTCATGATACATCAGAGGTGATGGTATGAACGTCCCATCATGATGGAAATTGACTGTTAAACGCATTGTGATTGTTCAATTGTGATTAATTGTTTGATTGTTCACATGAAATCTAAGGTTAGGGTTTGTAAGTGAAAAGGGGGAAATGTAGCGTGTGTGTGTGTTTTTTTACTCAATAGGGTGAAACGTTGACTTATAGTCAAAATATTATACACGTAATACATATTTTGTGATAAAAAAATCCACGTAGATATTTAACCGGTAAAACTAATTTGTTAACCGGTAGCCTGTACTTTGACGTACCAAGGTAGCACAAAACACAAACGTTACATTTAGTGGAACAAAAAAAAGTACACGTACCAAAACGGAACAAAGTTGAAAGTACGTTGCTATTGTACGGCTAAAACCCTATTGTAATACTAGCTTATAGACATGTGGAATCCACAGGATTTTATAGGGTTTTTGATTTAAAAAAGTAAGTACGTGAATAAAGTAAGAAAGAACAACGAACGTAAACGCTATGAAATTTTCTTATAACGGAATAATAAGTTATAAGTGTCTGATAGTATAAAATACAATGCTTGTAATTATCTGTGTAATAAACGTTCATTGCCTCGTGATCTCCAATATGTTTGTCTTCAGAAGCAAATGTATATAGTGACCAGTCTAACATTTCAACAAAAGGTCCATTACGTGAACACCTAATAAGTTTAAAAAATATGTAAGTAAAAGAAGTCTGAGATTTATAATAAGTGTAAATAAGAAAAACGTCATAGAACATGTAATATGTATAATGTACATACCTATTGATCATTTGATCATATACCTTGAAGAAATTCTTTATATATCACATTTATAGTAGTTTTTGATAGGTTACCATCCGCATCGAAACAAAAACCTTCAAACTTTTTTTGCTTTTTACACGTGAAAGAGCCACATATAGTTGTCCATGAGTGAAAATAGGATGTGGCAGATACAATCTGACTTTTGAAAGCGATTGCCCTTGGCTCTTGTTTATTATCATGGCGAATGACACGAAAATGGGATATTGTTTCCTCACGATCTTTAGAGGTAAACGTTTATCAGATGGAGTAATTCTCAATCGTGGTATAATAACCTTATTTACAAAATGGGTCCCATCAATGATCCGTGCTTGAATAGAAGTACGTGATAATCGTAAAACTTGAAGTCGTCTCCCGTTACACAATCCATTAGATTGATCAATATTCCTCAGCACCATTATCAGGACACAAACTTTTAACACAAGCGTATGGTTTGGAACACTTGAGGACTTTAGTCCATTGATAAAATATGTTGAGAAAACAGATTCATCGACTGATGTACCACGATCAGTTTTATCAATACTATCGCAACTAAGGTAAACCATTTTCTCACCTAGAAATGTCTCAAGAAAATGATCATTTATACTGTCGACCTGTTCATTGGTCGGAGCAAGAATGACCTTTTCTTGAAAATACGACGGATCTTCTATGTGATCCAAAAGGTTTGGATAGGTAAAATCTACAATGGAGGTTATCGGGTAAGTAGAATCATGTATTAGAATATCTTTGGGTATCTACAGACCTGTGAAATTCACGGGTTTTTATAAGAATGAGCGCATCAAGAAATTAAGAGTGTGAGTAAAGTAAGAAAAAACAACGAAGGTAAAGATTTTGTATTGTTTTTTAATGGAATAATATGTGATAAGTGAATGATACAATAAAGAAACATGGATGTAACTATTAATCTAAGAAACGATATGCACGCTGGCTACAATCTTCATGGTCTTGAAAAGAAAATGTATGTAGCGAGTGATAATTAAGTGGTAAGACAATGAACATTTCTTGAGCACCTAATAAGAGTAAAAAAAGTGTAAGTAAAAAGATGTTTGTGATTGATAATACATGTAAATATAAAGAATGTCACAAAAGATATAGTATGTATATTTGTACTTACCTCTTCAAACATGGTCATAAACCTTAAAGAACTTCTTTTATAGACTACATTTGTAGTAATTTTTGATAGATTAACAAACAACAAAGAACGTAAGTATGTTACATTAGTATATATTGCCTAGTTATTGAGGTTGTTCAGAATTAACCACATTTTCTTCTATCACTGAAATAACTTTAGTCATTATTGAGGTGACAAAAACTCATGTGATTATGTAGTGGGCTCGACATCTTCGGTTTTTCGTAGTACAACTCATGTTTTATTGTTTCAACATTATCAGAAGTTGAAATGTCGTTGTTCAAGTTAGTGTTGGAAAAATAGTTTTGTAAAATGAGTTTTTGCAAATTTTGGACATTATTTAATATATGTATATGTTATATATATTTATATTTCTTGATAGCTTTGCGTTCTCCTCGACGAGAGCTTCGCAACGAGCTAAAGTATGTCCAAAATGGAGTTAATATGAATGAGATATCGTGTCTCAAAGTGGGACACGTGAAACACAAATTTGAGAAAACAAACACATCCCACATCGCCTAGAAAAGGAAGTGGGAGTGTGTTTATATAGAAATCTTGATATGAACCTTCAAAATGATTTGTTGGTTTTACTCAACACCTACGCGCGCCGCTGCAGGGGGTGCAGATTTCGTGATTTCGGCCAAATGGGTTCGAAGCTTCTGAACTCATGCGAGCCCGCGCGACTTGCGGACACGAATGCAGCTCCGAAATCTCGCATACCTACAGGCGAATATCTTTTCTTGGTGACCAAGATAGGTTTAGCCTATATATTAAACGCAGCTCCAATACTGAATACTTCCAGCCTTCTCTTCGATCAGAAACACTCAAACCTTCGGTGAATTTTCAGGCAAGTGAGTCAGGTCCGGCTGTGTACGTTGTACCCTGGGAAACAGACGGTGAATCTGTTTTAAGGGAATCGTATTCAATACGAGCCTCGTACAAGTGTGTTTACTGCTTCTACCCCGTTCTGTCTGTTTAATTTACTGTTGTGTTTCTGTTAATTTATATATTCTTATTGTAATCTGATTTTATTAATTAAAAGTTTCCCACAGTTAGGCCACTTCTCCTTCTGGCCTCAACATACGTTATAACGCCGGAGCAATTTGGGCCACATCAGCATAACGCGACCTCCGAATTTATTGCACCTTGTGCTCTTATAAAAGGTTTGAAAATGACACATGTGGTAGATATGACCCATTCTTAATGAACTGGTCCAGTTGGGTGAAGTTAGTAGCAAGGGGTGCATACGGAATTCTTTAGTGAAAAACAATGAATATTAAATAGCTGAAAACTGTAAAAGCAATTTGTTCCAAATTTGTTGACATGTAAACCCGATGTGTAATGAAGTTGTGTGATAAAGGCGGCACAAAATATAGAAACATTAGTAAAAATAAAATGTTAAGGTGGGAGCATTAATTATATCACATACTGTATTTTTCAAAAATTAAGCTCTAATTACTTACTTGACCATTAGCAAGTACTGATGATACTCATTTGGATGCACATTATTATCATGCTTTGTCACTATTGAAAGGGATTTGAAACATCAAAACACAATGCACAAAGAGTTACTATTTATCTTGAAACATCAGCACAAAAGAAAGTATTTTATTTTAAAAAATAAGTATAACTTTTTTAGTTGAATTGACATAAACTTAGTGAGACTTGTGTAATAAGACAAAACATACCCCAAATATATACAACTCCTCACAACATAACAAACGCTAAAAACATACATAAACCAAATCAAAGGCCAAAACAAAAAACACATGAGGTATGTGTGCAACGCAATTTGCCAAACACCCCAATGCCACATAAATTCAACATATGATACCACAACCTCGGTTGACATCAAGAAACACCAGTAGTCACAGTACGACAACAATATTGCTATCCATTTACCCTTTAAGTTTAAATATTGTAGCTTCTTGTGTTACAATTAACTTTCTATAATGTTCAAAACACAATGCCAAACACCCATTTAGCTATCTAGGGACTTAAAAGTTATGTTGTTACATTATGGTCTCAATGCAAAGATAGCACAAATTGGGAACTTAAAAGAGAATATTTTATTAGTGTAGAGAGCGTAAAGACTTGCCCCGCTTCCCCCATCTAGCTATTTTTCCTTCACGATAATACTACACCTTCCAATGTCTACCGACAAAGGCCAACACAACAAACACCCTGATAAAAGAAAACACATTATGTGTTAAAATTTATATTGTATGAGAAGTATGCTAATAATAGTGTGATCTAGGAAACGATTAGTGTAGGCATGATAAAAAGAAATATTTTACCATTTTGATCAGCTCCACATATTACCTTCGAAGTCTATGGGATTTCCAATGAACAATGCGATTGTATCTCCATTTCCTGAAAACATACATGTTTTTACTAATCTCAGGTGTATCACAAAAAATAGGATATAGCAAGAACGCACAATCATTACACAGTTCACAAGCAACAAACATTGCGACTTGACAGTTCATCCGCCAAGTAGCATTGATTCTAATAGCGTGCAATGAAATCTGACTTTTTTAGTATAATATGACAGTAATGCTAATTGTCACCAAATACATTCAACATATGCCACATTTCTTCTAAAACCCCCTTATATTTGATGTTTAATTCAAATATGTCGTATACTAAAACAACTCATAAAACCCGCTGAAGTATACAAACTAATACGAATATTAAAATCCTAAACAGGGGTATACCGGAAAAAAGAAAAGCCTTTGTAATCCTTGTAATATAAATGCATAATAAGCAATCCGCGTATAATAGAATCTCAATATGAACAGCACAACCTCCGATATCACAAAAAATATCCCTAAAATCACTTACAATATTATTCAGTAACTTCTGAAAAGGTTAATCAGACCAAAAAATTTCTACCTTTGGTAATTTAAGAGAAAATGAGAGCATGTTGCACTTTTATTACAGAGTACAGTTTCTTTTCCCCTTTCCAGGGTGTTTGGCATTAGTAGCTTAACTTATATAACTTTTACAAAAGTGATTATTACTCCGTATTACTTAATGCACAAGAGATAACTTTTGCATTTGCTTATATTGTGTTATTAAACATAAGCTTATTATAAACACCATGAATAACCTAATGAGATCAGTTTCTTGAAGGCAACTTATATGTTTCTGTTTGTTTGGGACAACTTATTTACATATCAACAGCTTATCAGATAAGGTGTATGAAAACACAATGCATGTAATAGTAGTTGGTTTTATATATCAACGTATTCAAACACAAGACCTTGCCAAACGTCTGATTAAAATGGCTTTTTATATATAAGTTAATAATCAATTGTAAGTGCCATATTTACCCGAATCAGTTTTAAGTGACATATTATTTATCAAACTAAGACATGGTATAACATGGTTATTTAAGTACCATATTTACTTGATGAGAACAGTTTCTTGATGACCTGAACATCATTGTCTATCATCACCAAAGTGTGCAACAATCATTTAATCATCAAACTAACATAAAAAAAAGGGAAAGAAGGTCAACTTTTTAGATAATAGAATTTATGTCATGACTGGAGGCGCTAAATGAGACTTATTGGGCTCGTAGACGGCGAAATGGTAGTAACAAGATATTTATTAAACGATACAGGAAATGGTGCCCCTGACATATATCTTATGCTTCACAAATTCTCAAAATATTAGCAGTCATCGTATTTTGAAGAAAAAAAGGTCTACGTGAGTCTCAAACGACTTGTCTTTTGAAAACAAACTCGAGAAAAACTAATTCTAAATTTAGAAAAAAAGGTCTACCTGAGTCTAAAATATTTCGTATCGTGTGTACGATGTAATTAGTGATAATGAATCAAATAAAATCATTCCTCATTATACGTTTGACAGGTACCACCATCCATCTTCCTCTTATATGGCAATGATTGTTCCAACAACAATCGAAATAACACCCTACATATATAATGCTAAAATGTTAGTAATATTAATGTAAGTGAGCGGAAACATATGAGCAAGAGCAATTTCCCAATGCAATTCGATAACCCACCCACCTCCCCACCCCCACCCCCAACCACACAAATATCTCATAAACTTTGTTAAAATATGTTGGCATAATTATCAAAGGACAAGTTTTTCATTAATATGCAGGATTCTTCGTTGCATGAAGTGGTTTTTGCTGCGAAACCCTGAACACAATCATCCAGACTTGGTATTTCCAACACCTACGGTGGAGTACTGTGAAATTGAGGCGGGACTAGTAAAGAAATACCCTTCTTTGGGTAATGATTATGATGTTTCCTGTTGTCACAAATTTCATTTTAAATGTTTGGTTTTCAAGTGGCGGTAAAAGAAAGATTAAATGCAAGTCAATCAAATAGAAGAGACTACCGCTCCTATTAACATGGACACTTAATCGGTTCTGGATGAGCGAGCATCTAAGCAAAGTTCATCATGTTAGCATTTTAGCCCATAAGAGGCCCATGACCCATTTAGCTTTTAGGGTTTTACCCTTTATCTTTTTTATAGGGAAAATGATCCGAAAAGGCATCAAACTTGCCACTTTTTCCTTTTCTAGGCATCAAACTTTTTTTTTTCCTATTGTAGCCCTAAACTTTCATAATTTTCCTTTTGTAGCACTGACTCACACTAAATCCAAAATTTCGTTCCTTAATCATCATTAACCCGTTTTAACCTATGTTTATGTATTTTGGGCGTGGTATGAACAAAAGGTGTATCTTTAGGGGGGGTTTTTGGAACATTTTACAAACATTAAAACTAACCCAATTTCCCCCAAACCCAATCATAACCCGTTACCCATTTCACCCTAATTTTCCCCAAATACTTTGAATATCAAGAACCCTAATTATGAGTAGCTCGTCCTCAGCACAATCACGTTTAGTTGGAGGTAAGATTGAACGTTTTTGTAAGTGTGATCGACAATTGAGAGTCCAAACATCAACCACAAGGACGAACCCTGGAAAGAGATTTGTAAAATGTGCTCAATGTCGCGTATATGAATTTCTGGATGTAGACCTTCCTAGTGAATACTACAAGGAGTTGGTTTATGGGTTCTTTCAAAGGCAGAGAGCTGTTGAAAATGCACCAATGATTGAAGCTCTTATTTTGGATAAGGCAAGGTTGGAAGAGGAGTTGAAGGCTACAAAGACAAGGTTGGAAGAGGAGGTGAAGGCTGGAAAGTCAAAACTTGAATTGTATGATAGGTTGTTCATGATGATGTTAGGAGTGTTATGTATCATTTGTGTTTGGTTTGGTATGAAATTATCCAACTAATTCAGTTGTTAATGTAGTAATGTAAAAACTTAACTTTAGATAATGAATGTGAATGTTTTAGTTTTGTACATGTGTTGAATTGTTAAGTGTTAGTATGGTATGCAAACAGTTAGGATAGTCATATTACATAGGAGTGGAACCATAGTCATAGGATTAAACAGGAGTCCATTACAGTAACCTTATTATAGGGCATACTAAACCCATAGCAGTAACCTTACTAAAGCCACAAAATAACCCACAAGTTCCAAAACACTCATTTCCTAGACCTTGTCCTCTTCCCCTTACCCTTCCCCTTCCCCACAGCTTCTTTGTTGACAGGCTTGGCAACCCAGTCTTTGATGCCCATCTCAGCACATGTTGCCTTGTTTGGCAAACCCATCACTTTGGGCCTTGCATCAAAAGCAAGCTTGTCAAGTCAGCTTTGCAGTTAGGGGCACCTCCTCATCATAATTATCTTCATCTTGGTCTGTACTGTCCTTTCGTGAGCTGGAACCAGTGTGCTGCAATGGTGGAAAGTAACCTCCCCATGAGGGTCCTTGAGAACCACCTTGGTCTGTACTGTCCTCTGTTGAGCTTGAAATGGTTATTATCTCTGAAATAAATAAATTTGTCAGTAAATGCATAAAGGAAATGTGCATTAAAGTTTTTAGAATACTTGGTGGTTGGCTGGAAATGGTTAATATAAAGTTGTTACAGACCTGGTGGTTGGCTGGACATTATCCTCTTGCCTGAACTCATGTTATTAGGAATCTTGTTTAGATACAAAGATATGAGTAGAAGATGTGTGGGATATGGTATTGGTTGATTGGATTTTATAAGGGCAAATTGTCTTCAAAACAGTTGGGTTGGGATTGTCATTAAATTTACAATGACTGCAAAAAACCTATGCCTCATTGACTGCAATAGTCTAAGGTCATTGACTGCATAAAAAGCAATCTTTGACTGCATAAAAAACAGATGTCAACTTGACTGCACATAGCCTATGTCTGATTCACTGCATTATCAATTAGTGTATAGGCTGCATAAATAAACACTGCAAATAGGATGCCCATGTCTCATTGACTGCAACAGTCTAAGTTAAAACTGCATATTTCATTATTGGATAAGTTAAAACTGCAAATAGGATGCCCATGTCTCATTGACTTCAACAGTCTAAGTTCATTGACTGCATAAAAAAGCACTCTTGACTGCATAAAAAAAGATGTCATTGCATAGTTAAAAACATGCATATTAGTAACCATAGTGGCTGCAACAGTCTAATAACAGTCTAATAACAAAACATACTTTCAAAATGCATTTTTCATTAAACATTAAACTTGGTAGTTTAACAATGACCATCTTTTTACTGCCCTTAAAGGATGTACAAAATGGGCTTGTGCTTAGATGGTCATTACATAAACTAGTAACCATAGTGGCTGCTATATGTTCCACCCATATTACATACAAAATGACCATCAGTTAGTGCCCTAAAGAGATATACAAAATGGGCCATTGGTTGATGGCCATGACCTATTAACATTAGTTATCTACACATATTACATACCCAAACTAAGTTATTAAAGTTTACATTAGCTGCCCACAAAAGATATACAAAAAGGGCTCATGGATTTAGTTGTTGTTCAAGCATCATCTATTTCCAATGCAGACTCTGTTGAGCTGCCCTGGCCATCCAAATGTTTTGCCAACTTCAACTTCAAAATTCTTTCACTAGGCCTTCTTACTTTCAGTTTAGTCATCCTATTTTTCAAATGGTGCTGCTCCGGTTGTTCTTGTAAATGTTCATGAACTTGTTCTTGAGTCTGACCTACTTCAGCTTGCATATGTTCAACTTGAGTGGCAGTCATTTCAATCACTGTTTGATCCTCAGGTTGTTCTTCAATGTGATGTTGAGGTTGTTCCTCATGCTCAATGTGATCTTGTGGGTCTTCAGCTGTATCTTCAGGTTGATCATCTGTTTCAGCTACTTGTTGATCATGTTTGTCACCAAACCATCTTGCATAAGCTGATGTGCATCCTCTTTTCAACCCCTTCCTATTTGTCTCATTTGACCCACCAACCTGTGTATGAAACAAATGGTTAAAACAGTTTAAAAGTATGATACATTGTATGCAGTTGAAATAAAAGTAACTCCATACCTTTGACCCACTAGTCTCATTTGACCCAACATTCTTCCTCTTTGACCCACAACTTTTCTTCTTTGACCCACTAGTCTCATTTGACCCACCAACCTGTGTATGAAACAAATGGTTAAAACAGTTTAAAAGTATGATACATTGTATGCAGTTGAAATAAAAGTAACTCCATACCTTTGACCCACTAGTCTCATTTGACCCAACATTCTTCCTCTTTGACCCACAACTTTTCTTTTTTGACCCAGACACATTCCCAGTATCTTTTGACCCAGACACATTCCCAATATCATTTGACCCAGACACATTCCCAGTAATGGCTATGCATCCTTTTTTGTTGTGACCAGGTTTGTGACATATAGAACATGTGATATCAGCACCTGCTTTTGATACTCTAGTTGAGCTACCACCTTCACCCTTTGATCTGATCCTTTTCTTTCTTGGCCTACCAGGCATTTTTTTGGGTTTGGGAGCCAATACAACAGAGTACATACTCTGGTCAGGCCAGAAATCAATACCACCAACTGGTTTCAAGAAATGGTTATATGTGTCATAGTACTTGTCTGTTTTAAACCAATCAGGCACATAGCTCTCAGGTACCTTGTTTATGTATAGAATTACCTTTGTTGCATGTACACAAGGTATACCTGATAACTGCCACATTCGACATGTGCAAGTCCTATTTGATTCACTAACTGTGAATGCCTCACTCCCTGATCTGACCTCAAACACATTCCCACCAGCAGGTATAAGATGCCAAAACCTACAATAAAACAAACTTATTAGTTTCAATTCAAACAATTTCATAAGTGAAAAAACCTTATTTTGTAAATGGATAATTACCTTTGTTGGTCTTTTAACCATTCCAACCTTTTCTGAATGTTGGGACACACCCCAGGGTTCCATTTCTTACTGATTTCCCTCATTTTGTGCATCCTCTCAAGAACTATGACTCTCATTGCTTCTAGCATAGTAAGCATTGGCTTGTCCCTAACACTTAGAATGACACTGTTAAAGCATTCACTGAATCCATTTTCCACTGCTTCACATCCTCTATTAACTTCAAAGAATGCTCTTGACCATGTTTTTGGGTTCTTGTCCATAAGCCACTGATGAGCCTTTGGGTTAGCCCTTTTAATCTTCTCCATTATCTTGTTAAACAACTGTGGATAGGAAGCCTTAGATGCTGACCAAAACAACTCTCTGAATTCAACCCCACTGAATACTTTCCTGAAACCTTCATAAATATGTCTGGCACATTGCCTGTGTTCAGCATATGGCATGACATTCTTCACAGCTTCAATAAGACCCTATACACAAGCACATCTAGTTATAATATTTGTAATACTAACCAATTAACATCAAAGTATGGATACAAAGGTTACCTTATGTTGATCGACATAAAGAGTTAGACCTGCTTTTGTGCATTCCAGGTCTCCTTCCAGTAACTCCAAAAACCAGCTCCAGTTATCCTTGTTTTCAACATTCACCACTGCCCAAGCAACTGGGTAAATGTGGTTATTTCCATCTCTACCAATAGCAGTCAAGATTTCTCCATGGTTTGGTTTTTTCAAAAAACATCCATCTAAGGCAATTACTCTCCTACACCCATCCTTCCAACCTTGTGCTAGTCCAGCAAAGCATACATAAAACCTATCAAAGTATGTTTTTTGATCAGGGTTGACAGTCACTCCTAATTTGACAGTGGACCCAGGATTTGTATCTAAAATTGCCCTTCCATATGATCTCAACAATGCATAATGCTCATCCACTGATTTCTCATACTCTGTCAAGGCAAACCTCTTAGCATTTCTACATTGATTTGAGGATACCTTACACTTATACTTTTTCATCACTAGGCCAGCTATAGTATTCAACTTAATGTCAGGGTTAGCCCTAATCTTACTACCAAATATTGTTCCTATCCACTTATAGTTTACTAATGAACCAAATTGGAAGTTCCTAACACACATGTGTTCATCAACTAAAGTTTGTATCTGAAAAGTTTTCTCATTAGCCATCCACCTAGCATAACATCTCCAAGGACAGTCGGGTAATTCATCTGAACTAACACTAGGATGTTTAGTTTTCTTCCTTTGTTTACCTTTGTCAAGATCAATCAACTTTGGCGGTCTCTGTCCACATTTTGCCACAACCTTGTAACTGTTACTCCTCTCATACCACAAGGAAAAGCCATTTGCCAAAGCATAGTAGGTTAAACACTCTTTAAACTTTGCAACATTGGCATACTTTTCACCAACCTGCATTTACAAATAAAACAAATGTTTTTAACCAAAATTCATAAACAATATATGTATTTGAAAAACAAACTAGGATAGTACCTTTGGGTGCCTCAGTCTCCAATGACTACTTTCATCATAGACTGGATATCTGTCAACAGGCTTCTCCACACAAATAAAAGGATCTTCATTTGAAATGCCTACAGATGGCTGTAACCTTTTCATCAAGTTGTTCATGAACATATCATGTTCCATCAAAATCTCACTTCTATGGTTATTAGGAGGGACACTGTTTGATGGAGCTGGTTCACTCATTTCTGGCAAAGTCTCACTTTCCTTCAATCTATTGGCTTTGATCCTTTTCCTAAGTTCTATAACCTCCTCTTCACCAGGACTTAGATAGTCAACTGATTTATCTGAACCATATTCACTGTCATTGTCACTATCAAAGACATCATCAAACTCACCATCTGGTTCATCCTCTATAACCTTCCCTTTGCCCTTATCCATACTAGTTTGCAAATCCTCAACCTCTACACAAGGCCTACTATCATCCACTTGTTCACTACGCCTCCACAATCTAACTTGTACTACCTCATCTTGTACATCAATGTTCTCAACTACACTAGCCTTCCCTTTGCCCTTATCCACACCTGATCTAGGCCTAATATCATCACCATCTACACTAGGCATACTATCATCACCCTCTACACTAGGCATACTATCATCACCCTCTACACTAGTCCTAATGTTCTCACCCTCTGGTTCACTAACCTTCCTAGTATGCTCAACCTCCGTCTCAGCCCAATTAACCAACTCATCTAATGAAAAGTCATTGCAGTACCTCTTTTTGGTAGAGTCTTTTGCTTTAGCAACAGACTCATCCATAAAAGTGGTATCTGCTTGTCCTAAATACTCTGACAGGTCCATATCATTGTGATCTAGATATATTTCAATCCTACCAAACAACTGAGCCACATCAAACATGTGTTCTATCTCCTTATCATTAGTTACTCTAACTAAACCTTTGTCTAATTCAGCATCAGGGATCTTATAATACAAACCTTGAAAGTAATTACCTACTTTTTCTTCCAAGAATTCAGCAAATGTAAGATAGGGCATCCTTGGAGCACACATGTTAAGAATCACCCCGTCCGCGTAGTGTAGAGGCAAATGCCTAAAATATCCATCATTGTGTACATCAAATTGATGCAAATTGGTACCTGGTAACATTCTGGAAAATAATTGACAAGAAACGAAATTAGGGTTTTATCCATGGTTCAAACGTTGATCAAAACAGATAAATAACACATAAATCATAACATTTTTACCTGAACTAAAGAAAGAAGCATCAAATATAGCAAAGGAACACGGTTAATTTTGTTAGGTTATAAAATTAGGGCTTGGGTGAGTTAGAACGGGTTATGATTGGGTTTGGGGGAAATTGGGTTAGTTTTAATGTTTGTAAAATGTTCCAAAAACCCCCCCTAAAGATACACCTTTTGTTCATACCACGCCCAAAATACATAAACATAGGTTAAAACGGGTTAATGATGATTAAGGAACGAAATTTTGGATTTAGTGTGAGTCAGTGCTACAAAAGGAAAATTATGAAAGTTTAGGGCTACAATAGGAAAAAAAAAAGTTTGATGCCTAGAAAAGGAAAAAGTGGCAAGTTTGATGCCTTTTCGGATCATTTTCCCTTTTTTATATATATTCATTGTATGTTCTCTTTAGTTTTATCAATTCAATAATACTTTGCATTGTGTGTTTAGTTTTTACATGGTATCGGAGCAATGGTTTCGTATTCGTAACTTCGTTCGTTTGCTTGCCAGATTTTGTTCGTATTCGTTGGTTGGTTTTTTGTACGTGCGTCAGTGCAATTGGACCATTGTAGCCGTCATTTGATTTAAGTCCCCCACGTGACTGTTGATGTAAGTTGTCATCTATAAGTGCTTTCCTTATTACTAGCATTTATTTAATAGATAGTGGGATGGTGATTTGAATGCACATAAAGAATCTGGTTTGATATTTTATTTGGTATACAATTTATCCAATTTGTTTTTATTGGGTATTACGTTTGATTTAGATCTATGTTTTGTACTGTTCGCTTTTGTCGCATTTTGGGTTTGGAGTTGTTGTTGATCGTTTGGAGATACATATTAGGTTCGGATTTTGTTTGGTTTCGCTACTAGGTCTTGACTTGCCTTTGTTTGGTTTGATTTGATTTGATTTGGTTGACACTTGTTAGTTGATATGATTAATTATAAGAAGGATTCAAAATTTGATTTGTCATCGTTTGAGCAGTTTCAGAAGTTTGTAGACATGTATGAGCAGTTTCATATATTTTTAAACATGTTTGAGCAATTTAAGAAGTTTATAGACTTAGAGCCTCATGCTTTGACAACCTCCCATGATAAACATTTGACATCATCATTTTGTAAATGGATATTGGATTCGGGTGCTACTTATCACATGTCTCATATTTTGTCACAATTCATTTCAATGAATCTTAATTCTTCGAAATCAATTGCGGCTGCCAATGGTGATTCTATGTCGATACACCATCTGTTGCTTTATCTGATGTTTACTACATACCGAGCCTTACTATGAATCTCGCTTCTATTAGTAAAATTTGTGATTCTGGATATGATATCAAATTTTCTATTTTCGATTGTTCTATATATGAAAGGACAACACAGGATGTCGTTGGGACATGTCATAGGCAAGGGGATTTGTATGTTTTGGATCACTTTAGAGACATTCATGATACCGCATCATCTAGTGTGGATTTATCTTCTTTTTGGTTGAATCGTTCCTCTTCAGTATTTTATTTATGGCACTCTCGTTTGGGTCACGTCTCTGGATCTACAATTTTTAGCATCTACAGGAGCGTTGGGACAACTTGAAACTCATGATATATCTAATTGTAGTGGCTGTAAACTTGCCAAGTTCTTAGCATTACCGTTCAGTAATAGTGTTCCCTCTTCTAATGCTCCATTTGATCTAGTGCATTCTGATGTGTGGGGACCTTCTTCTGTATCCACAAAAGGAGATTCCAGATATTATGTTTCATTTATCGATGACTTCACTCACTACACTTGGGTTTATCTTATCAAGCGTAGGTCGGATTTTCTTACGGTTTTCAAAGAATTTAGAGCTCTTGTGAAAACTCAACATTCGACAGTCATAAAATGCTTTCGTTGTGATTTGGGGGGTGAATACACTTTTAATGATTTCGTTGGTTAACTTAAACCAGATGGGACTATATATCAGACCTCATGTACGGACACTCCTCAACAAAATGGTGTTGCTGAAAGGAAGCATTGTCATCTTGTTGAGACAACTAGATCTTTTTTGTTGTCTGCTCATGTTCCAAGTGTATTTTGGGGAGAATCGGTTCTTACAGCTACATATGTGATTAATAGAATCCTGACTGCACATAATTTGGGTTTATCTCCTTTTGAAAAGTTGTATGGAACTTTGCCTGACTATTCCTCACTGCGTGTTTTCGGCTGTGTTTGTTTTGTCCTAAAACCACATGTTGAGCGTACAAAGTTATATTCGAAGTCCACTTTATGTGTGTTTTTGGGTTATGGTATTAGTCAAAAGGGATATCGTTGTTATGACCCGGTTAGTAAAAAGTTGTATACATCTCCCCATGTTGAGTTTTTAGAACATATCACGTATTATTCTGTTCCTGCTAGTTCACATAATTTGACTCAATATGAACTCATCAAATTTTACCCTTTTGATGATGAAATTGAACAACCTCCGCATGTTGTGACCCCTATCATAACATAAATCCCCCAAGAAATACCCACAGACACCACACCACCTGTTACAACCATTACTCAACCTCCTCCTACGGCTACCCAATCTTCTGAAGCTGTTGTTGGTCCTCCTCCAAGTGGTCGACCAAAGCGTAATTGTAAGTATACAAAAAAGGATGATTTTGTTTATTCTTGTTATTCAAATTCCTTTAGTTTGTTTATTGCTTCAGTACATCGTCTTCATGAGCCTGTGTCGTATAGAGAGGTTGTTTGTGATCCACTTTGGCAGGTTGCTATGGCCGAGGAACTCGCTGCATTACACCAAACTTTGACATTGTGGTGAAAAAAAAACAATTTAATGAATACGATAACTGGGCTTTGTGAGTTTGATGAAGGTGGTGAGAGTGATAGTGGTGGGAAGATGTGAGTTTTGATGGCTTGAAGAAGAAGATGGTTATGTTCAAAAAAGAAGAAGAAGATGGTGATATATTAAAGAAGAAGAAAGTGGTAAAAAGACCGAAATACCCTCACGTGGGTATCACATGTGGCAAGATAACGTGGGTTAGTGTCGCCCGTTAAAGTGAAGGACCAACGATGCATAACGTTTCGCATTTAGGGACGGATGATGCATTTTTTTCGGTCAAGGGATGAAACTTGTCGGTTAACGCAAACCACTAGGACGAACGATGTAGTTTACTCTTAAAAGAATTAATCTTATCATGCAGTCTTGCATTTTTGCAGATGAGTATGGTTGACTATAAAATTTCGAGAAAATTATGTTTATTTTTTGAAAAAATTAAGCTTTTTAAAATATAAGTTTTGTTTGATTAAAATAACTTTTAAGACATTTTAAAAAAATAATCTTTTATAATTTCTTAAAATCAAATATTGTTATATATTTTATAAAAATAATCTTTATTTATAATCGTTCACTCCATCTCTATCTACAACTAGATCTTCATTTACAACAAACATATCCTTAATCTAAATATACTATCTTATCTTAACTATACTAGCAGGGTACCCGCGTGTTGCGGCGGCGGATACCCTGAAATAAAAAATTTCGATGAATAATGTATTTTAGTTTATTATGTTCTTTTTAACAATAAATTTACGGATATCAAGAATTTCGTATAGCTCGTGCCCGTTTGGGCTCGAACCCGTTGGCCCGTGTCTGCTCGGGCTCGAGCCCCGTTTGGTCCGCGCCCGTTCGGGCTCAAGCCCATTTGGTTGTACAATATACTTGAATATTTGTATAATGTGCTTTATTATTTGTAGTAGTGAAATTTAATGCAGGAATTATGTTTTATTTAGTTGTACAATATGCTTGATAATTTGTATTTCTTATGTAAGGGGTGTTTTAATAATTGTATTAATTGTATTTATTGACCAGCTAAATAATTGACTACATTAAATAGCATTAATGTGGTGTTTTGTTGTACATTATGCTTCTTGTCTTGTACATCTAAAAATTATGTGAATTAAAGTGTTGCACACTATGTTTCTTTTCTTGTAAGTAGTAGTCATTATAGTCATTAATAACATTGACCACTTTAATAGCGTTAATGTTGTAAGTCTGAAAATTACAGCATGCTTATTTTGTTGTACACTATGCTTATTTTGTTGTACACTATGCTTATTTTGTTGTAAATCTAAAAATTGGTTGCAGCTATTGTACATTGTGTTTAAATGGTTGTAATTTTTAGTGAAAGGGTGTTTTTAATAGCATTAATGTTGTTTGCTAAAATTTTGGTCTTAAAATGACACCACGCTTTATTTGTTATACAATATGCTTACTTTGTTGTAATTTTGAAAATTGAGTGCATTAAAGTGTTGTAAACCATGCTTAATTTCTTGTACGTCTTAAAATTAAGAATGATGTGCCTTTGTTTATTATAAGTAGTATAGATTAAAGAAAACATATCTGATTAAAAACTTGTAAAATGAGAACTAAAAAGTTACTAATATAACTTTGATTAAAAAAGTTAACATCTATCATTAATCTGATAGCTTAAATATTATTGAAATTCTCAAACTTTCATTATTTTTCGGTTCAGTTGATATTTTTTTTTCGTGCAACAACTGCAATTTACAGTAATAATTAAAAATTGCATTATTGGTTATGCATGGAAGTTGAAAGTTTACAAATATTACTATTTGCCGCTATTAGTCATCATGATATCTAAAATTCAGTTTTACGAGCATTTGATTATTTGATTAGGTCAGTAAATAATTCGGCTTTATTTTAGAACTACACTACAGTAATAAAATTAAACTAGCAGGGTACCCGCGCAATGCGACGGCGGGTACCATGTGACTATATTTTTCAGCGAGCAAATGTTATTGGGTTAAATATTTTTCTAACATATAAAGAATCTCTAAAAAAAAAAGTGTCTGTAAGAGTTGAAGAGTGAAAGTGAGGGTATATTGAGATACTATTTTTATGTGTGAGAGATATAAAATGGTTTGTGTGATGATAAAGAATTGGACGTCATTTGTGGTGTACTTTTTACACCGAAGAAATTCATTCTTTATTAATTTAAGATTACTAAATTCTCACGCAATATGTTATTCAAAAGAAAATCAATGCAACGCACATGCTAACCATTGCATCACATTGTTTGGGCCACATGCCCACCATTGGCCACCCATGGTCCAGACCTCGCCCCTAACATGTAAAACCGTTATAATCTTAACTTATTAAAAGCATATATATACTTCGCTAGCTTGTACTTTCGCATATATATATATTTTACCTTTTAGCATTTTAGAATAAGTAAAATAAATAAACAAATATGCTTTTAAAAGTTTGAAGCCTATGTCCCGTACATAAATTTGCGTATTTTAATAATTTGTGTCTCGTTTTGATAGTTATGACAACATATGTTACAGAGTTCTAAACATTGCGACCAGTTTAATGGGACAAGATATTCCTACTCCCCCTATAACCCCCCCCCTCTTTTTATAATACCACCCTTTTTTTTTTTTTTTTAATCAAAAAACTATAAACCTGCAAATGCGGAACAGGAAATATAAAGTTTAATAAGTCAAACGCTTAAAACTATCAGAAATACGGAACAGAAACTGACAATAAATTGTGTTGTACTGAAACAAATGAGAGACAAAGGGAATCAAAAGTACAAACCCTCCCCTAGTAGGGAGAGTGGGAATAGTACATCCCTTTAATAATAACAAATATTTTTCTTTTCTACTAGGGAGCGTTTGGTTCGAGATATATAAATTGTGCTATTTAAAATTTTAAGTAAATGTAAATGCTTCTCATGTGAAAGGAAATTAAAATGACCCACTTTTAGCTCTATTAATAGTAGTCTACTGTTCTAAAAGGCTCGCAAAGGTCCCGCAAAAGCCTCGCAAAGGCGTAAGGCTTGATCATGCCGCCACACCGCCTTATGAAACATGTTTGTGTGAACTCGATATATATGAATTATGATATAAATATATAAATATTTAATACTTTGTGTCGCATTATGTCATGCCTTATGAACGCAAAAGTTTCGTCTTAGCCGCAAAGAGACTTGGTCATGCCGTCACGCCATGCCTCACGCCATTTATAACCTATACAAATAAAATTTCTGAACCCACATCTTTATTGCTAACCAAACACATATATTGGAGGGATTTTAATTTCAAACCATCTCAAATCCCTCTAATTTGCCCCAACCAAACGCAACCTATTATTTAGAATGAGAATTGATATGTACGCTTAAATTTTCACTTGACACACGGATTTTTATAAGGTTATGACCTTTTTACCCCCACCAAGCTTTCTACTATTTTTTTTCACCTACTAGTTTACTTTCTCTATCATTTTTACTTAGGCTGCATGCAGTAGGAGTAAATCGCTAATCGATCGAGGCATAGGGCGATCGATTTCATCTCGATCCCCTTGCTGTGGAGGCAATCGATCGCCAACAAAAAAACATGAATTGGTCGTGTGGACGATCGATAAGAACAAAGCAAAAAGTATACTCCTCTTGTTGCTAACCGTTGAAGTCCAAAAAAAAAAAAAAATCTAACCGTTTAAAAATTAAAGTTTTCGACTGTTTGGTATTAAAAAAAAAAAAAAAAAAAAAAAATCCTATAAATACACAACATATTTACACACTAAACTTACAAATCTCACAATCATCTCTATCAAAAATCTCACAATCCTCTCTATAAAAAATGTCTAAGAAAACACCACCAACCAAAGGCCGAAAATCCCGTTTTGCACAAAACGCCCCGCATATTTTAACACCGGATCCGAATTTCCGGTTAACCGGTGTCTCACCAAGAATCAATTTCCAACCCCCTACTTTCGAATATCAATCCCAACAAGCTCCCCAACAACAAACTAACAATCCATTTTTTATGAATCGTCCATTTGTTCCACCGCATCAATACATCCAACAACAACAACAACAAATCTACTCCCGTCGAAGCAACCAATCTATGTATGGGTCACTCGAATCTGTGTACCGTCCAACAATGGATTCATCAACGTCTTCATATTCAAATTATCAAGAATATTCTCCGGTTAACTGTATCAATCTTGAGGGTTTTGATTTCGAAGAACAATTATACAACAATCCTGCTTTTTATGTTGGAACCGGATCGGGTTATCCGGCTCAAGAGTATCACGGTTCGGGTACCGGTTCGGCTCATGGATCGTTTCACGATTCGGTTAACCTTGATGACGTAGAAGAAGAAGAATGTCGAGAAGAGACGTCACCGGTCAAACCAAAGAAACGAGCTACAAAGGCAAAGAAGAAGGCTGTCGAGAAAGAAGCCAAGAATGATTCGTCGCTTTGGTCCAAAGAAGAAGAGATCGCCTTGTGCAACGCTTGGTGTGATGTATCCGAGAATAGTATAACCAGAAACAACCAAAATGCTAAAGGATTTTGACAGAAAGTCATTGCTTATTTTGAGAAGGAGGTTGGTGCAGAAAGAATGTACAACTCTATCATTACAAAGTGAAAAAATAGGATTCGTCCTAAAGTTGGTCAATTTTGTGCCATTTACAACAATGCTCTGAGGAATTACGGAAGTGGTGAGAATGACCTCACTGTCTATACACGAGCGTGTGATGAATACCAACTAGTGTGTGGTCATCCGTTTGTTTTGGAGCATTGTTGGAAGATTTTGAGGGACCAATCTGTTTGGAAGGATAATGAGATGCCGGCTTTTTTAAGCCAAGATGATGGTCGCAAAAAAGCAAGGACTTCAACCGACTCAGATGTGCACTCGGATGTGCCTTCGTCTGTGCATGGTAGACCAATTGGTCGTGATAACAAAGAAGAATAAAAAGAAATCTTCGGAGTTTTCGAAAGTGATTATGGAAGGTGTTGCCGAAATGGGGCAAGATCAAGTCCAAGGCATTCGACGAAGGAGCTGGCAGACGAATACTATGATTTGAAGAAGAAAGAGCTAGAACAACGGCAAATCGTGTTGGAGATGGAGCAAAAGAGAGAAGAAAGGGAAGACAAAAAATTGGCATTAGAACAACAAAAACATGAATTTGAGCGACAAAAGAAATATGATGCAGATCTCATGTTCTATTGCACGCCAATCGACGAATCTTTGCCCGCAGTACAACAACAAGCAATGCAGAAACTCAAAGAGGCGATCAAGGCACGCCACAACCTAGATTTTTAATAAGTGTTGTAATGTTTTAATAAGTTTCGTAATGTTTTAATTTTATTTGAATTATTATGTAACGTTTTAATTATTAATGAAATTTTATTTTGTGTTAAAAATGTTTTTTTTTAAATAAATAAAAATAAAATAAAATAACTTGGTCGCCCTTACTGGGGCACCTAATCACCTGATTTTTAATAAGTGTTGTAATGTTTTAATAAGTTTCGTAATGTTTTAATTTTATTTGAATTATTATGTAACGTTTTAATTATTAATGAAATTTTATTTTGTGTTAAAAATGTTTTTTTTTTAAATAAATAAAAATAAAATAAAATAACTTGGTCGCCTTTACTGGGGCACCTAATCACCTGAAGATCGCTGGAGAGAGAAAGCTGACATGACAGGGAAAAGTAGGGGGATTGAATCCCCCTACTGGGGGCAGCCTTAGTGATTTATCCATGACGTTGCATCATTTTCATCTCAACAACTATGACATATATCTCATAATTAGCAGTGATCAACTCGTTTACAACACTTGGTTAAGGTTATAATGGATGAACAAATAAAAGCAATCTTGCTCGAATGGATTTCACGCTTATCTACTTTAAATCCCCAAAAGAATCTTATTCGAATGGATTCCAGGAGATTAATAACTTCTATCGGGGCTTTAAACAAAGGAGTGAAAGCTAAAAATACGCAACAATTTTTTTCAAATAAACAGGTCTACGCAATGTACTTTGTAAATTGTCAAAGATACGCAAATAATCTCCGATCTAGCTAATATGACCGGTTACTAACAGGTTAACACGTTACAACTGGGTTAAAAGTTACGCCTTTGGTCCCCAAACTGAAACAAATTTGCGTATTTGATCCTTTTTTGGTCACCAAATTACAATTTTCAAGATTTATTTTTATCCCATTTAAAAAAAAATTAAAAAAATATCAAGAGTTTAAGAATAATAAAAGTTAAAAAAATAAATAAAAAAATAACGAGCATTACTAAAAAAAAGATCAAATACGCGAATTTGTTCCAGTTTGGGGACCAAAGGTGTAACTTTTAATCCAGTGGTAATCTGTTAACCTGCTAGTAACCGGTCATATTAGCTAGGTCAAAGATTATTAGAAAATATGTTGCATATCTTTGACAATTTACAAAGTACATTGCTTAGACCTGTTTATTTGAAAAAATATGTTGCGTATATTTAGCTTTCACTCTAAATAAAGATAGATAAAAAAGAAGGATGCTTCCAAGAAAGCCGCCCACCAATGGACAGAGATTTAGCCTTCCAGGCAGACAACCAGTCCCTAATCCGATTAATAACAACCTCCCAACCTTCGCAAAATGAATTTTCTTACCGACTAGGAGGCCAAGGTAAATAAAAGAGATCAAATCGTGAGTGCATCCGAGAGATGAATCAATTGTTTCAACTTCCACTATGTCAACTCCAACTCCAAAAATTATACTTTTAGCAAGATTCACTTTAAGGCCCGACGCCTCCTCAAAGCATTTGAGGATGTGAATGAGGGTATTGGCGTTTGGCCTTGTCTACTTACCGAAGAATAACGCATCGTCCGCATACTGAAGAAGAGAAAAGTTTTCTTCGCTATCAGTAAGAGAAATACCTTTATAAATGTCTTTGTTACAGGCCTCAACATCGGCAGTTTGGAGGGCTTCGACAACCAAGAGGAAAAGAAAAGGAGAGAGGGGATCCCCTTGATGAAGACCTCTCTCCATTTTTAATTCACTAGATGGAGCGCCATTTATATGAATAGAGACTAATGCAAACGAAAGGCATGAGTTCATCCACATTAACCATTTCACTCCGAACCCATTTGAACCATGATATCATGTAAAAAGCTTACACGTTGTCGAAGGCTTTTTCAAAGTCAACTTTGAATAAAAGAAGCTTGTGGTCCTCAGTTCGTATAATATTATTTGCAATCAAAACTCCGTCAAGAATTTGTCTACCTAATAAAAAGGCAGTTTTGTTTGGTCCAATGATAGAGGAGATGGCTTTAGTTAGCCTTAGAGCAAGAAGTTTAGATAAGACCTTGTAGACACAACCGATGAGGCTAATCGGTCGGTAATCCGAGAAGCCGAGAGGGTCACTTTTTTTTGGGAATTAAGACAGTGAAGGAAGGGTTACAACCTGAGGCTAACTTTCCTATCATCTCAAGGTATTTTAAGCAGGCATAGAATTCTGTTTTGATGATATCCCAATAAGCTTTGATGAAATTAAAGTTTCTCATCTGGCCCAAGGGCTTTAGATCCAACGTGATTGGGTCCAGACAGTCAGGTTTTATCACACAAGCTAACCACTTGTGAATGGTCAACCGTAATAAAATTAAAACAGTCTAAAACCAATGCAATGAAGATCTAGAGGAGTATAGTGTTACCTCAGGTCGTTAAGTCCCACGGAGGATTAATGGTGCTCAACACTTTCAGATGTCGAATAATCACTAAGGATAGTGATCAGTAAGGATTTTGGAATATTTATACCTAAAGAAAAAGTTTTGTAAATTATAGGGGCTTAAATGCAAATTAAAGAAAATTAAAAAGCTAAATTATATTAAATAAACGCTATCACTATTTTTAAAATGATGTTTTTCTTGATTTATAAAACAAAATAACTTAAATAAACTATTTTAATTGAAGTGTAAACCTAAATTACCTAAAAACGTGACCTAGAATGAAAATGCGCGTTATATGTAAAAATTACGCGAGTGCGCAAGTAAAAAACGTAAAATTTGTGAAATAAAAGTCCTACGAGTGTAAAAACAATTTTCTTACTTACTATATGACAAAAGAAAATTTTAGAAAAAAGATTTATATTTTTTTGACTTTTATATTTTTTATTATGAATTAAATTCTATTTTAAACTAATTAAATGATTAAAAATACTAAAACTATTAAGAAAATTTTGAAACTTTTTTATAAAATACTTTATACTAATACAAGGCTAGGAAAAATACAAAAGTTGTAAGAGCTTGTTTTAATAAGCTATAAATAAGCTAATTAGTTCGTATAAGCTAAAGAGACAAAAAGAGGTTAAGTATTAAATAGTGCAAAGGATAACCAGTCAAAGACCCAAGGGCAGATGGTAGTGTGTGTGTGTGGTGAGCTGGTTGGTCAGGGTTCGAATCCCAGCACTGGCTTTTTATTTTTTTATTTTCTTTTCGGATTTTTCTTTTTGAAACTGATTAAGCACACTAAGATAAGCAAATTTCAAAACTACAACTTTTTATGAAAATCACTAATAAGCTCAGATTAAGCTTATAGTTACTAACAATGGAGCTTTTGGCTTTTTAAAAGGATTTTAAGCTAAAATAAGCTATCAAATAAGCTAATCAAAACTAAAATAAGATTAAAATAAGCAAAAGGAACTAGTAATGAGTAAAAATTTACAAAGAGTAGCACTGATAAGCTTATGATAAGCCAATAAGCACTTGTGCTTAAAACTGAGTAGCAAATAGGTCTAACTGGCTAACTTCCAGGCCTTGTGGGGCCCACAGGAAAGATTGGAAGTCCAAACAAAAAGTGAATCCAATAAGCTGAGCTTATTGGCTTTTCAAAAAGCTAAAGCTCTCACTGTGGTGTTCACAGGTGAGCTTATAATGAGCTTATGAAAAAGGGACTAAACACTGAGTACTCAATGTACTATATGAAATGGACAAAACTAAAAGCACTTAGCAAGCTTATTAAATAAGCTAAAAATGGAAAAATGAGAACTGGAACCTTGAGACAGCTAGGTAAGCTTCTCAAAAAGCTAAAATGCACAAGCTAGACCTCTATAATGAGCTCTGAATGAGCTTGTGAAACTGGATGGCTAAACTGTGCACAGAGCATATTTTTGGAAAAGCAATTAAAAGAAATAAGGAAATAAGCAGTTTATAAGCTAAGTAGTTATAAGCTAATATTTTTCTAATTAAGATGAGCAGCTAAACTTTAATATCCTAAAAGCACAAAGCATGAAACTCAATATTAAACCCTATATAAAATTATCTATTTTATTCAAAAACGACTAAGCTTGAAATTTTAACTTTTTAATAAAATGAACTATGTTGACTTATATGAACTTAGGATTGATTCTATGGACTGAATATGTTATATTAGACTATAATAAGACTGATTTAACTAATCTTAACAACTTTTAAAGCTAAAATGATGATTGTGTAACTTGAAAATCAAACAGATAATAAACAAGGTATGATCAAAAGATATTTTGACTTTTAAAGAAGTAAGCACTAGTTTATATGGTCTCACTGAGTTATTGTGAACTAATGTAACACAGAACAATAGCAAGTAACAACTCAAATACCTTCTAACTCGGATAACTAAGTAAATCCAAACACCTCTTTATAAAACTATTTTAAAACTTATTAAAGCTTAACACTGATTTAAGCAAAGATACTGATTCATACACACATTTAATGTTATAAAGGACTGATTTAAGCTCACAAACACTGATAATAACAACTAAGACCTACTAATCACTATTATGCAATATTATTAAAAAAAATGAAAACTAAGTGACTGAAAAAGCTAATGAATAAGCAGCCTATTTTAAGTGATAACTTGACTTAATAACACCAAATAAGCATAAAAGACAAAGAGATAAGCAGAAATAAGTAGTTCTACAGTGAAATACCAAATTTAAGGATTGAGCTTACAAATTTCTTTATTGCTCAAAACTGAGAACTAAGGACTGAAACCACTTCCTATAGCTTCCCAAGAAGCATCTAAACCAGGAAAATCCATAATACACCTTGCTTCAGTCTCTGGCATCTTCTCCATGGATTTTTTTATTTTCCAACTATTTTTTTATATTTTTGGTAATTTTTATGTTTTAAATACAAACTGATTTTTTTAGTTTCTAGAAACTTATACAAGCTTTGTAAGGAGCTTATAAGAGCTTTAAAATCCTTAGCAACAACTAATAACAACAATTGAGTATTTTGAGAATTTAGACAAGGTAATAGGCATAAACTGAAATCATATACAAGAACTGAAATTGAAACTGAAATTAAGTTTTTAACACACTGAGATATGATTACAAGGCACTTGAAAGCTTATAATTGTACTGTAAAACTTAAAAAACTTAAAACGACATAAGTAAAATAAAATTACACTACTTACTCTTCTTCTCTGCTTTGTTCTTTCTTTATAATGATCCTCTTGAGTTCCTTGTCGACCTCTGGTTATTTCCCACCTTGTTGCAACCATTGGATCATACGAATTCATCAAAACCACACACTTGTCATTTTGGCGCCAAAAGTCTTAAAGCAGGTTTTTAGCATTTAATGCTTCTTGGTGTTTGTGGAGGTGGAAGGGGAGTGGGTAGACAGCTGGGAGAGGTGGTAGACAGGTGGTGGTGAGGTGGAGAGGTGGGGAAAACCACTGGTTTTGGTTTTACAGGTGAAGGTGAAGAGGATGTACAGTGTTTATGGTTTGGGCGGGTTTTGACTTTTTTTGACCGAGATATTAATAAGTGGGGGTTCAAAAATGGGGGGGTCAAGTGGATAATGACAGGGGGTCTTTTGTTTTGGTTGAGGTAAAAATACACAAAGGGGCCATTTGGTTTAAGCTTATATACAAGGACCATTCATGTAATTTCTGCAAAGTATAGGGGCTGAACCTGCCACTTTTCCAAACTGATCACAAGGACCAAACTTGCCAATCTTTAATAGTACAAGGATAATATTTGATAATTTTCACTTTTTAAATATCCAAGGACCTTTTATGACAATTTTCAAACTTTAGGGACCTAAGTTGTCATTTTGCAATTTTAAATTTCAAAAATCAAATTTGACAACTCAAGAATCCCTAGGGACTTTAAATAACATTTTTCATTATTTTGATTTACCAGGGACTGTTTTTGACAACTTTTGAAACTTAGGGGACTAAAACTGCCAATTATGCAAACTTTTTACATTTTTCACCTGTTTTTGGTATTTTTGCATTTAAAACACATAAAACACTTATTTGTGATATTTTTATCATTTTGATGCATTTCTGAGTGTTTTCAGATGTTTTTGCAGACTAAAAGGTATAAAAATGATGAGTATTTAGACACTCATCAATCCCCCACACTAAGATATTGCTAGTCCCTAGCAATGTTTTGAGAAAAATTAATGGATTTCATCTCTTTACCAAAAGCCATTACTTCTGGAGTAGCCAATTGTTTCAGTTCAAGTAAGAACTTTGGTATAATGATAACCAAATGATTTTGAGTAAATCACTAGCTTTCAACGGTTTTGATTTGTCTTTACCAGAAGCCGTTTGCTTCTAGACTAGCCAACTCTTAGATAAATTATCAATATTATCTTTGGTGAGTCGATTACTAATTATGGTTTTTCCACTGCCTTTGCCACAAGCCATAAACTTGCGGGCTAGCTAACTCTTCACTAATTAAAGATATGGTGAGCTGAACACCATACAATTTTGGGCAAATTGCAAGCCGTCAACGGATTTGAGATATCTTTACCAAGAGCCGTTTGCTCCTGGATTAGCCAATCCTTATGTGGGTTAGACATGGTGGACTGATTACCATTTGTTGTGTTTAGTACATAGTACTTCCACTAATTTTTTTTTTTAAATTTGGCCATTTTGAGGGAAAAAGGGACTAAAATGGTACATTTATGATCAAATTCGCCAGAATTTTCCCCCCACACTTAGAAATGAATATTGTCCTCAATATTCAAAGTACCGGCTGTTATGCCGAATCCTTGAACGTAAAAGATAACATTACTAGCTAAGTGTAGAAACACAACAATTATTCTCTTTTTTTTTCATTTACAATTTTCATTCAATTTTTTTTTGATCTATATACAACATGTGGGGCATCTCCCCCACACTAAGGTGGTACACGCGGGTGAAAACCCATGTTTAATTTACTTGTTTTTGATTACCGAGTCGCTAGCTTGACTCGACCCCGAATTAATTTGTTCATGGGGAAATAAGTGGAAGAGACAATCTCCATCGGACTTTCATTCAAAATGTTTGTATAAACATTGAAGTACGTGAAAGTTCCACGCCGATGAGATATACATAGATCCGGCTCAAAAATGATAAATGAAAATGCTGGGATCAAAAATAGTGTCCTCATTCCTGAAGGAGAAAAGGGAACGAGAAACCACACCATCTGTGAAAAATGGAATAAAGATGTGCATCACAATGCAATCCCATTCTTCATCAGTGAGGAGCAAATCACCATTTGTTAGATTTTTAAGCTTAGACTTGAAGCTTGTATGGTGATTGGCAACAAAATTTCCGGGAGGGAGAGCTGGAAACGGTTCTTCAATCAACAGATTTTCCAGAAAAAGGATGTCTCCCTCCGAATCAAAGCAAGTATTGTCAATCCCTGTTGGAATTGACTCATCACTAAGAAAAGCATCGACCTCCTTCCAAAAGTTGTCATCTTCCTCATCTGGAGTGAGAGAAGGAATGGAAGAGTCGGAAATGGGACAAGAAATGAGTGAATGATCATTATATAGGAGACTTTCAATTTCTCCAAGATCGGCTTCGAAATCAAAGAGATCATCGTCACTTTCTGATGAAAGTGGACTAATGTGAGTGAGTTCATCGGTGAACTCCTCAAGAAGAGGATCAGACTGTGGGAGTGATGCCTCAACATACTCGATGTTTCCATAGGAAGCACAATCGTCGCTAAAATCAGAGAAAGTTTCAAAATGATCTTTTGAACACTCAAGAGGGGAAAGAGAATCACACATATGATCAGAAGTTCCCTGTGACTCTCCCGGGATTGGGACAAGGTTCTCAACACTAGACTTTATGAATTCGTCCGATTCCTTTTCAGGAACAGTGTCAAGATGCTCATCCCCCATGTTCAGAGAGTGAGTGGGAATATCGGGTGTGATAACAACAGACTGAGGGAGTTGAGAAGGACCAGCATACATATGTTTTATACTTTCCATTTGTTCTTCTGCTAGTAATTCCATCATAGTCTTTTCTCCCTGATTTTTCATGGAAGGAATTTCAACTGATGAACTTGATGAATCTTTATAGAATTGAAGGATATCAAGGTTATCCTCATCATCACTGTTATCGGAATAAACGAAATTGAGAGCTAGATCCGGCTGCTTTTTCTTTTGCAATTGATTCCCTAATAGATTTTTCAAAGGCAATTTGGGAATCTAATTTAGCAGCCCGTTCTTCGGCTAACAAAACTTCCATGGATTTTTTATTTGGATTATCTTGGGATTCCTTCAAATCTTTCACTAAATCCGAAAGATCAAGGAGAAGATTTTGAGGAAGTGGATCAGGCTGAGGTGGTGCCTGATTCATTTGATACTGTGGAGGTTGGTCTTGAAATGTATAGTCGTAATTGTTGCAAGGAAATGGGTTCCCTTTTTGACAATCCGAGCTAGAGTGAGGACCTCCACAATACTACAAAGTAAACCCGATGTGGCTGTGAGTGGTATGTGTTGTAGTCATAATTGTTATTAGGAACCTGCTCATAGACAAGCGTGTTTCCCGATTGACAATCAGAACTGTAGTGTGAACCACCACAGTACTTACTGATGGAATAAATCAGTTGTAGCTGATGGAATAAATCAGTTGTGTTATGGTAGGAATAAGGATCCTGGTTATAGACAGACCCGTTTCCTGACTCCATCATGCTACAACTGGGGCAATTGCCACCATTATAAGGACCACCACACCATTGACAACCAAGAGGGTGATGATGAGACATAGAAAGAATCAAATGGTTTTAGAGGGTAAGAAATGTAGAATCAAAAGATGTGAGAGGGTAAAGATGGATATTTTTGGATTTTTGAAAAACATGTTGTAAAAACAAAGAATGAAAATATTTTTGGTGTTGTTAACACTTCAGGAAAAGCGTTAATGAACTTTTTGATTTTTATAACTTTACAAAAAACTGTTTACAAAAGGTGGTATATGTGCAAGTATGGATCTGGAAATGTTTAAAACACGCTAAAGCCTCCCCGGCAGCGGCGCCAAAATTTGATTGGGTCCAGACAGCCAGGTTTTATCACACAAGCTAACCACTTGTGAATGGTCAACCGTAATAAAATTAAAACAGTCTAAAACCAATGCAATGAAGATCTAGAGGAGTATAGTGTTACCTCAGGTCGTTAAGTCCCACGGAGGATTAATGATGCTCAACA
Source organism: Chrysanthemum makinoi (assembly GCA_910596185.1). Classification (NCBI taxonomy): domain Eukaryota; kingdom Viridiplantae; phylum Streptophyta; class Magnoliopsida; order Asterales; family Asteraceae; genus Chrysanthemum; species Chrysanthemum makinoi. The sequence goes on from OU343217.1 coordinate 134,193,134, forward strand.
CTTTCAGATGTCGAATAATCACTAAGGATAGTGATCAGTAAGGATTTTGGAATATTTATACCTAAAGAAAAAGTTTTGTAAATTACAGGGGCTTAAATGCAAATTAAAGAAAATTAAAAAGCTATATTATATTAAATAAACGCTATCACTATTTTTAAAATGATGTTTTTCTTGATTTATAAAACAAAATAACTTAAATAAACTATTTTAATTGAAGTGTAAACCTAAATTACCTAAAAACGTGACCTAGAATGAAAATGCGCGTTATATGTAAAAATTACGCGAGTGCGCAAGTAAAAACGTAAAATTTGTGAAATAAAAGTCCTACGAGTGTAAAAACAATTTTCTTACTTACTATATGACAAAAGAAAACTTTAGAAAAAAGATTTATATTTTTTTGACTTTTATATTTTTTATTATGAATTAAATTCTATTTTAAACTAATTAAATGATTAAAAATACTAAAACTATTAAGAAAATTTTGAAACTTTTTTATAAAATACTTTATACTAATACAAGGCTAGGAAAAATACAAAAGTTGTAAGAGCTTGTTTTAATAAGCTATAAATAAGCTAATTAGTTCGTATAAGCTAAAGAGACAAAAAGGGGTTAAGTATTAAATAGTGCAAAGGATAACCAGTCAAAGACCCAAGGGCAGATGGTAGTGTGTGTGTGTGGTGAGCTGGTTGGCCAGGGTTCGAATCCCAGCACTGGCTTTTTATTTTTTTATTTTCTTTTTGGATTTTTCTTTTTGAAACTGATTAAGCACACTAAGATAAGCAAATTTCAAAACTACAACTTTTTATGAAAATCACTAATAAGCTCAGATTAAGCTTATAGTTACTAACAGTGGAGCTTTTGGCTTTTTAAAAGGATTTTAAGCTAAAATAAGCTATCAAATAAGCTAATCAAAACTAAAATAAGATTAAAATAAGCAAAAGGAACTAGTAATGAGTAAAAATTTACAAAGAGTAGCACTGATAAGCCAATAAGCACTTGTGCTTAAAACTGAGTAGCAAATAGGTCTAACTGGCTAACTTCCAGGCCTTGTGGGGCCCACAGGAAAGATTGGAAGTCCAAACAAAAAGTGAATCCAATAAGCTGAGCTTATTGGCTTTTCAAAAAGCTAAAGCTCTCACTGTGGTGTTCACAGGTGAGCTTATAATGAGCTTATGAAAAAGGGACTAAACACTGAGTACTCAATGTACTATATGAAATGGACAAAACTAAAAGCACTTAGCAGGCTTATTAAATAAGCTAAAAATGGAAAAATGAGAACTGGAACCTTGAGACAGCTAGGTAAGCTTCTCAAAAAGCTAAAATGCACAAGCTAGACCTCTATAATGAGCTCTGAATGAGCTTGTGAAACTGGATGGCTAAACTGTGCACAAAGCATATTTTTGGAAAAGCAATTAAAAGAAATATGGAAATAAGCAGTTTATAAGCTAAGTAGTTATAAGCTAATATTTTTCTAATTAAGATGAGCAGCTAAACTTTAATATCCTAAAAGCACAAAGCATGAAACTTAATATTAAACCCTGTATAAAATTATCTATTTTATTCAAAAAAGACTAAGCTTGAAATTTTGACTTTTTAATAAAATGAACTATGTTGACTTATATGAACTTAGGATTGATTCTATAGACTGAATATGTTATATTAGACTATAATAAGACTGATTTAACTAATCTTAACAACTTTCAAAGCTAAAATGATGATTGTGTAACTTGAAAATCAAACAGATAATAAACAAGGTATGATCAAAAGATATTTTGACTTTTAAAGAAGTAAGCACTAGTTTATATGGTCTCACTGAGTTATTGTGAACTAATGTAACACAGAACAATAGCAAGTAACAACTCAAATACCTTCTAACTCGGATAACTAAGTAAATCCAAACACCTCTTTATAAAACTATTTTAAAACTTATTAAAGCTTAACACTGATTTAAGCAAAGATACTGATTCATACACACATTTAATGTTATAAAGGACTGATTTAAGCTCATAAACACTGATAATAACAACTAAGACCTACTAATCACTATTATGCAATATTATTAAAAAAATTGAAAACTAAGTGACTGAAAAAGCTAATGAATAAGCAGCCTATTTTAAGTGATAACTTGACTTAATAACACCAAATAAGCATAAAAGACAAAGAGATAAGCAGAAATAAGTAGTTCTACAGTGAAATACCAAATTTAAGGATTGAGCTTACAAATTTCTTTATTGCTCAAAACTGAGAACTAAGGACTGAAACCACTTCCTATAGCTTCCCAAGAAGCATCTAAACCAGGAAAATCCATAATACACCTTGCTTCAGTCTCTGGCATCTTCTCCATGGATTTTTTTATTTTCCAACTATTTTTTTATATTTTTGGTAATTTTTCTGTTTTAACTACAAACTGATTTTTTAGTTTCTAGAAACTTATACAAGCTTTGTAAGGAGCTTATAAGAGCTTTAAAATCCTTAGCAACAACTAATAACAACAATTGAGTATTTTGAGAATTTAGACAAGGTAATAGGCATAAACTGAAATCATATACAAGAACTGAAATTGAAACTGAAATTAAGTTTTTAATACACTGAGATATGATTACAAGGCACTTGAAAGCTTTTAATTGTACTGTAAAACTTAAAAAACTTAAAACGACATAAGTAAAATAAAATTACACTACTTACTCTTCTTCTCTGCTTTGTTCTTTCTTTATAATGATCCTCTTGAGTTCCTTGTAGACCTCTGGTTATTTCCCACCTTGTTGCAACCATTGGATCATACGAATTCATCAAAACCACACACTTGTCATTTTGGCGCCAAAAGTCTTAAAGGTGTTTTTAGCATTTAATGCTTCTTGGTGTTTGTGGAGGTGGAAGGGGAGTGGGTAGACAGCTGGGAGAGGTGGTAGACAGGTGGTGGTGAGGTGGAGAGGTGGGGAAACCACCGGTTTTTGGTTTTACAGGTGAAGGTGAAGAGGATGTACAGGTTTATGGTTGGGCGGGTTTTGACTTTTTTTGACCGAGATATTAATAAGTGGGGGTTCAAAAATGGGGGGGTCAAGTGGATAATGACAGGGGGTCTTTTGTTTTGGTTGAGGTAAAAATACACAAAGGGGCCATTTGGTTTAAGCTTATATACAAGGACCATTCATGTAATTTCTGCAAAGTATAGGGGCTGAACCTGCCACTTTTCCAAACTGATCACAAGGACCAAACTTGCCAATCTTTAATAGTACAAGGATAATATTTGATAATTTTCACTTTTTAAATATCCAAGGACCTTTTATGACAATTTTCAAACTTTAGGGACCTAAGTTGTCATTTTGCAATTTTAAATTTCAAAAATCAAATTTGACAACTCAAGAATCCCTAGGGACTTTAAATAACATTTTTCATTATTTTGATTTACCAGGGACTGTTTTTGACAACTTTTGAAACTTGGGGGACTAAAACTGCCAATTATGCAAACTTTATACATTTTTCACCTGTTTTTGGTATTTTTGCATTTAAAACACATAAAACACTTATTTGTGATATTTTTATCATTTTGATGCATTTCTGAGTGTTTTCAGATGTTTTTGCAGACTAAAAGGTATAAAATTGATGAGTATTTAGACACTCATCACAACGCAAGTCCAAACATCAGCCTTAACTTCACCCATAGTGAAACTAGACTCGTGATAATTAGCATCGTCAGCTGAAAGTCTTCGAAATAGATTGCTAAATTTTTTTGGCCTGGCATTGTTATTCTCCTTAAATCTCTCTGTGCAATGAGCCACGTACCCCTACCATGATTAAGTTCGGAGAACTAATCCAAATACCATTCATTTGCACACCTTTGATATTGAAATTTACAAATCTGAAACGAAGTAACGAGTGAAATAATCGAGTATTTTCATCCCTTCGACTGCCCACTTATTACGACCTTTTTTTAAGAGCCTCGCGTTCTAGCTGGTATAAAGTATGAAGATCCATAAGCCATTCTCCCCTTTGTCCACGTCAAAAGATGAGAGGGTATTAGCGTCAGCATTAGTGTCCCAATCTGCAAGAGATCGGATTAAAACCTCCTTAGATTCTTCCTAGGCAGCGAACCTTATTGGATGTCCAGGTTAGCTTTTTGATCTTATCCTTCAGAATTAAGTCAAGGGTTAAAAGACTCCTAAAAGGAGAGATGGCCCATGAGTATTTAACAATATCAAGCATGTCAACATCACGAATCCGTTTGTCAAAGACCTTGAATGGTTTGTGTAGGTCCAAAGTAATGGATCTAAGTAGCCTTTATAAGACAATAGCTAACTTGAATAAATCCAAATCAACTATATGAGAAAATCTAACAATGAATGCTTCAATGTTAATGCGGAATCTTAACACAAGCAATAAGAAGAACACAATTACTAATTTGCTATTAAACTCTATTAACTTCTATTATCAATCGTATCAAACATAATGCCATATAGTTCCTTTTATACACCAAGGAAACCCTAGCATCTTTACAAAACGTGTGAAAGGACATATATATCTTTTTCTAAGATATCTCTAACGCGTACATATCCTTTCTTAAGATATCTCTAACAAAACTATTCTGTTTCATAAACAGACTTAACTACTAAACACTAAACAGTACTAACTATGCCTGCCATACTTAACATAGTACTCGCAGACTTAACTATGACTACCAGACTTAACTTCATAACTAACAGTATTAAGTCTGTTGTACAATAATTCCTAACAATCCTCCCTTAACTTGATCTTCACTTGTGAACTTCAAGTTTCTTCATTTTGAGCTTCCTGAGGATGTTTTGAATTGCAACTCTCTGAATCTTCACTTTTTGATCTGTGCAGCATCAAATTTCTAAGTATCATCACTACATGGTTTTACTTCAGATCTTTTCAGCAACATTGACTATATGTACATCAATTTATAAAGTTTCAGACTATTCTTATCACTTCCAGATGTGTTAACTCCTGTGAGAGGTGAATCATTGAAAATTTAATGGATTTGATGTCTCTTTACCAGTTAGCCATTAACTCTGGAGTAGCCAATGTTTGGTGTAGAAACCATGGTACATTGATAACCATTTCAACTCTTAGTACGTGAAACATGGTGAGTTGAAATACCATATGATTCTAGCAAATCATCAGCTATTAACGGATTTGATATGTCTTTACCAAAAGCCGTTTGCTTTTGGAGTAGTTAATTCTTTGATAAAATTGTGTTATCACCCTGGTGAATTAATAACCAGTTCAACTTATTTAACATCAAGCTTTAGTAAGTTGAAAACCATCCAGTTTTTGGTAAACTGTCAACCATATAAATGGATTTTCGACAGCCTTTACCTCAAGCCATAATCTTGTGGGCTAGCTAACTCTTCACTAACACAGATATGGTGAGTTGATAACCATAAAATTTTTGGCAAATTGTCAGCCATAAACGGATTTAAGAAATCTTTACCAGAGTCGTTTGCTCTTGGATTAGCCAGTCCTTATGTTTGTTAGACATGGTGGACTGATTACCATTTGTCGTGTTAGTGCAAAGCACCTTCACCAAGTACAGACTTCCTCAATCTCCATTTTACTTATTCAACTCCAATACATACCCTACAGCCCTGAAAATTCTTTCAAACATTCCTAAATTCATTACTGTTGAGCTTGTTTTTCTATTAACCTTAAGAGTTGATAGCATACTTCATCTTTTCTTTCTCCCAGAAGCTTCTTCTCAAGCATTATCTTACAAACACTAGATGGGAGTGGATACTCAACCTCTGTCAACATATATATATGTGAAGTCTCTAATGTTAAAATGAACTGCACAGCTATGAAAGTATCTCCAATTGACTACCTTTTGTTGATCATGCAACTTCCAAATCTCATCCTCTGGAACTGGTGTATCAAACATGATCTTCAGATCCCCCCATAGAACTCTTTCCAGATCTTCTTCATGTCTGCTATCACCATATTTCAGCATCACCAACCTGTACAGCTCCTTGAGATCATCCCTAGTTAAATCATTTAATAAACCTGGAAAGTTAACATAAACAGTATCAGTGTTATCTTCCCTTATTATCTGATAAACTCCTTTGCTTCCAGTTTTGATGATCTGCCACTTAACAATTTTTGCAGTAGGTGCTGACCCTTGTGGAATTGTTCCCATAATAAACTCTTCTGAAGAGGGTTCATCTACCCTTTCTTCCATGTATGCATCCACATCCTCCACAGTATCAGACTTCTTCTTCTTCAATCCTTTCTTAGCCACATGTTTTCTTCTACTCCATTTCAGGATTGGCTTTTTAACCTCATATTCCTCTTCTTTCTTTACATATTCAGACTTAGCCATATCTTCACCATCTGTAACCTTTTGCTTTTTAGCTTCCTCTGATTGAAGTTTAATACCATGCCTTTTAAGACTTGAATTTTCTATTTCTGAGTCCTTTGGAATAAAACTTTGAACCTGCCTTACACACTTTTCAAACTCTTCTTTCAATTCATCAGGTTTCAACTTTTTGAGCTGAATCATCTTCCAATTGTTTCCTTGACTTTTTAGATAATTCATCATGTATTCCCTGTCCTATGTCAGCTAAGATATCTCTATTTGCTTCCACCTTAGCTCTTACTATATCCCAATCTTCATCAGTATAGAACTTTGCAACTTCTTGTACTTGAGCCTTCCTCTTATTCTATGCTTTTGATAACTTAGGCTGCTCTTGCATTCTCTTTGCAATTAGTTCATCTTTGGTTCTTTGTGTCAGCAATTCTTGCTTCTTCAGCTTCATCTTCTGCTTGAAGTCTCCTTATCTCAGCCAAGCTTGCTTGCTCTTCTCTGATTTGTCTTTTTGTTTTGACAGGTTGAGGAGTCTCTTCAAGTATTTGCTTTCCTTTTCTCTGAACTGATACATCACCAGACTTATCCTTATCACCACCAGACTTAATTCTATCACTACCATAACTAATCTTATCACCACCAGGACTAACTCTATCACCACCAGAACTAATATCACCACCAGGATTAATATCTGTGAAGCAAGTACTAACTCCTTCACCAGTACTAACCTCCTCTGCATCTAATCTTTTCCTAAATCCTATCTTGACTTGTTTCTTTTGACTAAGGCCTCTGACAAAAGTTTTAGCTGCTTCTAATCCCTGTGAGCTTATGTTTGTTTCCTCAAAAGACTTTTCTTTTGTAGGTGTCTTAACAGCTGCTGACTCGCCCTCTTTCAAATTCCTCCCCTGTTTGGAAGAATTTTCTGCATCTTCATCCTCTGAATCAGTGATAAATACCCCTTTCTGTTTGACAACCCCCTCCAGTTTCTTAACCTTCTTAACCAGTTTTAAAATAGTTGCTCCCATTGTCTGTTTAGTTAGCTTCAGATCCTTCTCCAAACCATCTATCCTAGCAATCAATTGAGGAACTAGTTGAAGAAGACCATCCACAGACATAGAACTTGGTTCTGCTTCATTAGTGGGAGTTGGAGGCTGGGTTTGGGGAATGGTAGGTGGCTCTTTTGCTTCATAAGTTGGAGGTGAAGGTGGTTGGGGTGTTGGTGATCTATGCTTATATCCAGGCTCCTCTGTATCATGTGTAGGTTGAGATTGAGCTTGAGATGGAGCTGATGTACCTGCAGGTTCATTAGTAGAAACAGGCAACATAGAAGGCAACAAAGGCCTTGGTACCCCCTGAAAGCCCCTTCTCATGTTCCCAAAAATCTTTTTGGTGAAAGTCACTGATCGGGCTCAAACCGTCAAGTTTATCACACAAGTTAACCACTTGTGAATAGTCAACCGTAATAAAATTAAAACAGTCTAAAACCAATGCAATTTCCCTTGGAATATAGTGGATTCCCGGGTCGTTAAGTCCCACGGAGGATTAATGGTGCTTCAAAACGTTCAGATGTCGAATGATCACTAAGGATAATGATCAGTAAGGATTTTGAGTGGTAATTACACCTAAAGAGAAAGTTTGTAAATTACAGGTGCTTAAATGCAAATTAAAGAAAATTTAAAAAACTAAATTATATTAAATAAACGCTATCACTATTTTTAAAGTTGGTTTTTCTTGATTTATAAAACAAAATAACTTAAATAAACTATTTTAATTAAAGCGTAAACCTAAATTATCTAAAAACGTGACTTAGAATGAAAACGTGCGTTATATATAAAAATTACGCGAGTGCGTAAGAAAAAACGTAAAATTTGTAAAATAAAAGTCCTACGAGTGTAAAAACAATTTTCTTACTTACTATATGACAAAAGAAAATTTTAGAAAAAAGATTTATATTTTTTTTACTTTTATATTTTTTATTATGAATTAAATACTATTTTAAACTAATTAAATGATTAAAAATACTAAAACTATTCGAAAAATTCTAAAACTTTTTCTAAAATACTTTATAACAATACAAAACTAAGAAAAATACAAAAGGTGTGAAAGCTTGTTTTAATAAGCTGTAAATAAGCTAATGAACTCGTATAAGCTAAATAGACAAAAAAGGGTTAAGTATTAAATTATGCAAAGTATAACCAGTCAAAGACCCAAGGGCAACTGGTAGCGTGTGTGTGTGGTGAGTCGGGTGGCAGGGTTCGAATCCCAAAGCAATGGAATTTTTATTTTTATTTTCTTTTTGGATTTTTCTTTTTGAAACTGATTAAGTACAATGAAATAAGCAAATTTCAAAACTAGAACTTTTTATAAAACCACTAATAAGCTCAGAATAAGCTTATGATTACTTAACAGTTAGCAAGAAATGGAAAAAAAGCACAAGGATAAGCCAAATGGCTAATAAGCTAGAAAATAAGCAAAGGTAAATTGGAAATAAGCTAATCAACTGATTATAAGCTAATATTATAACTGAGAAAGCAAAATGACTTAAGAATAAACACTAAATAAGCCACATGAATCAAATAAGCAATCCAGTTAACTTGATTAACCAAACAGGTTTTGGGACAACTTTGGAGGCTAATTTATGCTTATGCAATAAGCTTGAAAATGAAAATAAGCACTGGGACTAACAAGTATACCAGCTAAACTCTCTAAAAAGCTAATTTCCAAAGTTTGGATTACAATAATGAGCTTGTAACTAGCTTTTGAAAGAGCTTATAAACACTGAATGATTGGTGTACTAAGTTAAATGGACACAACTAAAAGCAATAAGCAAACCTACCAAATGAGCTAGAAAGATGAAAATAAGCACTGAACTAGAGATATGGGTGAATAAGCTTTCCAAAAAGCTAAAGTACACAAGTTGGGACTCACTAATGAGCTTTTGACAAGCTTATGAAGAAGCTAGCTCAACTGTGCACATGACACATTTTCAAACAAGGACTCAAAATAAGCTAAAAAATAAGCAGCTTAACCAGCAATCTAGAAATTATAAAAAATACTATGATAAAGATGAGCAGTTATATTTTAATATTCCAAAAGCATAAAACTTGAAACTCAAAGTTAAACCTTATAGAAATTAATCTATTTTATTTAAAAACTGACCAAATGGAAATTTTGACTTTTTATATTACACTAATATGTTGACTAATATGAACTTTGAATCAATCATAATCACTGATTATGATGTATTAAGGTGGATTAAAACTGATTTGATCAACAATAACAACTTATAATCATGAAAACAAGATCATGGATCATGAAAATCCAACAGTTAATGAACAAGATATGATCAAATGCTATTTTGACTTTTACACTTATGAGCACTGATTTTTCTTGCTTCTTTAAGTTCTTAGGTACTAATGTGACATGAAACAAACAAAAGCAATGATACAAATAACCTCTACCACAGTTAACTAAGCAAAACCAAATAGTCCTTTACTAGACTGTTTTGAAACTTTTCAAAGGATTTCACAGATTCAAGCCATGAAATCTATTGAATAACTTATAACAACTATATTGAAACAGGATTAAGCTAAAATTAACAGGTTTTAAACACTTATACTAGAAAATGCAAATCTTGAAGAAATAGCTTACAAGTTGGAATTCAAGTGGAGACTGAGAACTAAAGACTGAAACAACTTCCTATAGCTTCCCAAGAAGCTCTAAACCCAAGGCAATCCAAAATTAACCCTGCTCCAACTTCTTGATCATCTTCTCCATGGATTTTTGATTTTCCAACATTTTTTAGTATTTTTGGTATTTTTTTCTTTTTAATACTAAACAGAGTTTTAAGGTTTCTAATAGCTTACATAAGCTATATAGGAGCTTATATGGGCTTATGAGTCCAAATTAACAACTAAAAACAACATTCAACTCACATGAGATTTTTGAACTTGGAATTTGCATAAACTGAAAATGATACTAAAGCTGAAATTGAAACTGAAAACAAGTTTTTATTACACTGAAATATGATTACAAAGTATTTGAAAGCTTTAAATTGCACTGGAAAACTTAAATTATTTAAAACGACATAAGTAAATTAAAATTACTCTAGATTACTTCCACCTTGCTTCATCTCTGTCTTTATAATGATCTTTTTGACTTGGTGTCGATCTCTGAACGTTTCCCACTTGATTTCAGCCCTTGAATTCATCAATTTCATCAGAATCATACACATGTCAATTTTGGCGCCAAAAAAGTCTTAAGCAGGTTTTAGCAATTAATGAATTTTGGTGGGATGTGGAGGTGTTAGGGGAGTGGGTAGAGAGGTGTAAAGGTGATGGTGAGGTGGAAAGGTGGAGAGAACAGGTGGTGGTGAAAACCACCGGTTTTGTGGTTGCGGCGTGGGTGAGGGAGAAGCACAGTGCTTCTGGTTTTGGGCGGGATTGACTTTTTGACCCGCTTTTATTATTAAGTGGGGGTTCACAATAGGGTATTGGCAGGTCAAGTGGGTTTTGACCGCTCAAGTTCTGGGTCAAGATTGGGCTTGGTTTGGGCCAACCTGGTTGGATTTGGGTTGGATATTAATACAAGGGTCCGTTTGGTTTGGTATTAACACAAGGACCATTTATGTAATTTTCTGTTTTATGAGGGACCAAAACTGCCAACATTCCAAAGTTATCACAAGGACCTATCCTGCCAATCTTGAATAGTACAAGGACCAATTTTGATTATTTTCACTTTTTAAATTTCCAAGGACCTTTTATGACACTTTTTTAAACTTTAAGGACCTTTTCTGCCATTTGACCAGAGATTCATTCAAGGACCATTTTTGACAACTTAGAATATTTCAGGGACCTTGAATGATAAAACTCAACATTTTTGGTTTCCAGGGACTAGATTTGACAACTTTTGAAACTTGGGGGACTAAAACTGCCAATTATGCAAACTTGATACGTTTTTCATCTGATTTTGGTATTTTTGCATTTAAAACACATAAAACACTTATTTGTGATATTTTTATCATTTTGATGCATTTCTGAGTGTTTTCAAATATTTTTGCAGTCTAATAGGTATAAAAATGATGAGTATTTACACACTCATCAATCCCCCACACTAAACTATTGCTAGTCCCTAGCAATCTTTTGAGAAAACTTAATGGATTTGAATCTCTTTACCAAAAGCCATTACTTCGGAGTAGCCATTGTTTCAGTTCAATTAAGAACCTTGGTACAATGATAACCAAATGATTTTGAGCAAATCACCAGCTTTCAACGGTTTTGATTTGTCTTTACCGAAGCCGTTTGTTTCTGGACTAGCCAACTCTTAGATAATATATACTATCTTTTGTGAGTTGATTACCAATTATGGTTTTCCAACTGCCTTTACCACAAGCCATAAACTTGCGGGCTAGCCAACTCTTCACTAATTTAAGATATGGTGAGCTGAACACCATACAATTTTGGGCAAATTGCAAGCCGTCAACGGATTTGAGATATCTTTACCAAGAGCCGTTTGCTCCTGGATTAGCCAATCATTTTGTTTATTAGACATGGCGGACTGATCACCGTAAGCTGAGTAAGTGCAAAACACTTACTCCAAAAAAAAATTTGGCCAAAAAATGGGGGAATTGGGTGGTATAATTACATGATAAAATTCGTGAGAATTCCCCCCCCCCACACTAGAAATGAATATTGCCCTCAATATTCAAAGTACCGGCGGTTATGCCGAAACAGAGAACGTAAAAGGGAAATACTACGGCCATTATTTTGAAAGATTTTTTTTGAACCTTATATACAACAAAGGGGGCAACTCCCCCAAACTAGGGTGGTAGAAAGTAGAAAGAAGTCAGAAATATGGGTGAAAACCCATATGGTGTGCTATTGTTTTTGATTCCCGAGTCGCTAGCTTGACTCGATCCCCGCATTCATTGGTTCATGGGGAAAGTTTGTAGATCCGGGACAACCACAGGAGGAATGTCCTCTCCAAAATAGTGCTTTAATCGATGACCATTCACTTTAAAATTTGGACCATCGGGTTGAGATAACTCAATGGTTCCATAAGGAAATACTTTAGTGATGGTGAATGGTCCAGACCAGCGGGATTTTAGTTTTCCGAGAAAATCTTCAATCTTGAATTGAAAAGAAGGACTCGATCACCGACGTTGAAAACGCGGTTCTTGATTTTGGAGTCATGAATCTTCTTTGTCTTTTCTTTGTAGATCAAAGAGTTTTCGTATGCTTGATCACGGAGTTCATTTAATTCATTCATTTGAACTTTCCGGTGATCACCAAATTGCTCAATATCGAAGTTGGCATGTTTCAAGGCCCAGTATGCCTTGTGCTCAAGCTCAATCGGCAAATGACACGCTTTCCCGTACACTAGCTTGTATGGAGTACACCCGATGGGTGTTTTATAAGTTGTACGGAAGGCCCAGAGTGCGCATCTAGCTTATCCACCAAGAGGCACGGTTTTCGCCTACTGTCCTTTCCGTAATTCTTTTAATACCAAGGTTGGAAACTTCCACTTGCCCACTTGTTTGGGGGTGGTATGCAGTAGAGAGACGGTGAGTTACACCATACTTTGCATGACTCTATCAAACTGGTCATTGTAGAAATGCGTACCACGATCACTGATTATAGCTCGTGGAGTTCCAAACCTAGCAAAAAGAGATTTTAAAAATTTCAAAACAACTCGGGCATCGTTGGTAGGCAAAGCTTTCGCTTCAACCCATTTTGACAAATAGTCAACGGCCACGAGTATGTATTTATTTCCTCGAGATGAAGGAAATGGCCCCATAAAGTCAATGCCCCAAGGGGTGGTGGTGCTAGACGTTCCTCAGTCACGGCTGAAGGAGCAGAACGTCCTCTACGCCTACGTGGAATATTTGCAAGCTCAGAAAGTGGACTTGTGGAGCTGGAAGAACGAGTGCGCATGCACTAAGTTTAAAAATCAGTTTTCAAAAACAAATGCGAGGCAAAACGACAAGTGAACTTAACCAATAATCACAAATGAAATGGCTTCTTTGAAAAAGGTACACCAAATCACAAGGACACAAAGGCAAGTTTTGATCTGTAAGATTGGGAACTTATTAATGTTCACACCCCCAGTTGGTAGGTGTACTGCCTTGATTTGAGGTGGTTGATTTTTATGTATTTAAGTACCACAGAAAAGACGTAGGTATGAATTTGTGCTAAGGGTTTAAAAACTTTTGGACAATATTTTTGGTATCGTCTCTTTTAACCAAATCGTACCTCTTTAAGAATCACCTTAAAGAAAATACAAGATAGAAAACGTTACGATTGTTTTGTTGTTTTATATATATTTTTTTTGGTGTTGTTAACACTTTAGGAAAAGTGTTAATGAACTTTTTTATAACTTTATAAAAAACTGTTTACAAAAGGTGGTATATGTGCAAGAATGGGTCTGAGAATGCTTAAAACACGCTAAAGCCTCCCCGGCAGCGGCGCCAAAATTTGATCGGGCTCAAACCGTCAAGTTTATCACACAAGTCAACCACTTGTGAATGGTCAACCGTAATAAAATTCAAACAGTCTAAAACCAATGCAATTTCCCTTGGAATATAGTGGATTCCCTGGTCGTTAAGTCCCACGGAGGATTAATGGTGCTTCAAAACGTTCAGATGTCGAATGATCACTAAGGATAATGATCAGTAAGGATTTTGAGTGGTAATTACACCTAAAGAGAAAGTTTGTAAATTACAGGTGCTTAAATGCAAATTAAAGAAAATTTAAAAAACTAAATTATATTAAATAAACGCTATCACTATTTTTTAAAGTTGGTTTTTCTTGATTTATAAAACAGAATAACTTAAATAAACTATTTTAATTAAAGCGTAAACCTAAATTATCTAAAAAACGTGACTTAGAATGAAAACGCATTATATATAAAAATTACGCGAGTGCAGCCGTGAAGAAAAAAACGTAAAATTTGTAAAATAAAAGTCCTACGAGTGTAAAAACAATTTTCTTACTTACTATATGACAAAAGAAAATTTTAGAAAAAAAATTTATATTTTTTAGACTTTTATATTTTTTATTATGAATTAAATACTATTTTAAACTAATTAAATGATTAAAAATACTAAAACTATTCAGAAAATTCAAACTTTTTCTAAAATACTTTATAACAATACAAAACTAAGAAAAATACAAAAGGTGTGAAAGCTTGTTTTAATAAGCTGTAAATAAGCTAATGAACTCGTATAAGCTAAATAGACAAAAAAGGGTTAAGTATTAAATTATGCAAAGTATAACCAGTCAAAGACCCAAGGGCAACTGGTAGCGTGTGTGTGTGGTGAGCTGGTGGCCAGGGTTCGAATCCCAGCAATGGACTTTTTATTTTTATTTTCTTTTTTGGATTTTTCTTTTTGAAACTGATTAAGTATAATGAAATAAGCAAATTTCAAAACTAGAACTTTTATAAAACCACTAATAAGCTCAGAATAAGCTTATGATTACTTTAACAGTTAGCAAGAAATGGAAAAAGCACAAGGATAAGCCAAATGGCTAATAAGCTAGAAAATAAGCAAAGGTAAATTGGAAATAAGCTAATCAACTGATTATAAGCTAATATTATAACTGAGAAAGCAAAATGACTTAAGAATAAACACTAAATAAGCCACATGAATCAAATAAGCAATCCAGTTAACTTGATTAACCAAAACGGTTTTGGGACAACTTTGGAGGCTAATTTATGCTTATGCAATAAGCTTGAAAATGAAAATAAGCACTGGGACTAACAAGTATACCAGCTAAACTCTCTAAAAAGCTAATTTCCAAAGTTTGGATTACAATAATGAGCTTGTAACTAGCTTTTGAAAGAGCTTATAAACACTGAATGATTGGTGTACTAAGTTAAATGGACACAACTAAAAGCAATAAGCAGACCTACCAAATGAGCTAGAAAGATGAAAATAAGCACTGAACTAGAGATATGGGTGAATAAGCTTTCCAAAAAGCTAAAACACACAAGCTAGGACTCACTAATGAGCTTTTGACAAGCTTATGAAGAAGCTAGCTCAACTGTGCACATGACACATTTTCAGACAAGGACTCAAAATAAGCTAAAAAATAAGCAGTTTAACCAGCAATCTAGAAATTATAAAAAATACTATGATAAAGATGAGCAGTTATATTTTAATATTCCAAAAGCATAAAACTTGAAACTCAAAGTTAAACCTTATAGAAATTAATCTATTTTATTTAAAAACCGACCAAATGGAAATTTTGACTTTTTATATTACACTAATATGTTGACTAATATGAACTTTGAATCAATCATAATCACTGATTATGATGTATTAAGGTGGATTAAAACTGATTTGATCAACAATAACAACTTATAATCATGAAAACAAGATCATGGATCATGAAAATCCAACAGTTAATGAACAAGATATGATCAAATGCTATTTTGACTTTTACACTTATGAGCACTGATTTTTCTTGCTTCTTTAAGTTCTTAGGTACTAATGTGACATGAAACAAACAAAAGCAATGATACAAATAACCTCTACCACAGTTAACTAAGCAAAACCAAACAGTCCTTTACTAGACTGTTTTGAAACTTTTCAAAGGATTTCACAGATTCAAGCCATGAAATCTATTGAATAACTTATAACAACTATATTGAAACAGGATTAAGCTAAAATTAATGTGTTTTAAACACTTATACTAGAAAATGCAAATCTTGAAGAAATAGCTTACAAGTTGGAATTCAAGTGGAGACTGAGAACCAAAGACTGAAACAACTTCCTATAGCTTCCCAAGAAGCTCTAAACCCAAGGCAATCCAAAATTAACCCTGCTGCAACTTCTTGATCATCTTCTCCATGGATTTTTGATTTTCCAACATTTTTTAGTATTTTTGGTATTTTTTTCTTTTTAATACTAAACAGAGTTTTAAGGTTTCTAATAGCTTACATAAGCTATATAGGAGCTTATATGGGCTTATGAATCCAAATTAACAACTAAAAACAACATTCAACTCACATGAGATTTTTGAACTTGGAATTTGCATAAACTGAAAATGATACTAAAGCTGAAATTGAAACTGAAAACAAGTTTTTATTACACTGAAATATGATTACAAAGTATTTGAAAGCTTTAAATTGCACTGGAAAACTTAAATTATTTAAAACGACATAAGTAAATTAAAATTACTCTAGATTACTTCCACCTTGCTTCATCTCTGTCTTTATAATGATCTTTTTGACTTGGTGTCGATCTCTGAACGTTTCCCACTTGATTTCAGCCCTTGAATTCATCAATTTCATCAAAATCATACACATGTCAATTTTGGCGCCAAAAAAGTCTTAAGCAGGTTTTAACAATTAATGAATTTTGGTGGGATGTGGAGGTGTTAGGGGAGTGGGTAGAGAGGTGTAAAGGTGATGGTGAGGTGGAAAGGTGGAGAGAACATGTGGTGGTGAAAACCACCTGGTTTTGTGGTTGCAGGCGTGGGTGAGGGAGAAGCACAGTGCTTCTGGTTTTGGGCGGGATTTGACTTTTTGACCCGTTTTTATTATTAAGTTGGGGGGTTCACAATAGGGTATTGGCAGGTCAAGTGGGTTTTGACCTGGCTCAAGTTCAGGGGTCAAGATTGGGCTTGGTTTGGGCCAACTGGGTTGGATTTGGGTTGGATATTAATACAAGGGTCCGTTTGGTTTGGTATTAACACAAGGACCATTTATGTAATTTTCTGTTTTATGAGGGACCAAAACTGCCAACATTCCAAAGTTATCACAAGGACCTATCCTGCCAATCTTGAATAGTACAAGGACCAATTTTGATTATTTTCACTTTTTAAATTTCCAAGGACCTTTTATGACACTTTTTTAAACTTTAGGGACCTTTTCTGCCATTTGACCAAAGATTCATTCAAGGACCATTTTTGACAACTTAGAATATTTCAGGGACCTTGAATGATAAAACTCCACATTTTTGGATTCCAGGGACTAGATTTGACAACTTTTGAAACTTGGGGGACTAAAACTGCCAATTATGCAAACTTGATACGTTTTCATCCGATTTGGTATTTTTGCATATGAAACACATAAAACACTTATTTGTGATATTTTTATCATTTTGATGCATTTCTGAGTGTTTTCAGATGTTTTTGCAATCTAATAGGTATAAAAATGATGAGTATTTGCACACTCATCAGTCACAGCCAAATAAAGGTGTTTGGTTTCTGTTTCAATATCCAAAATAATTTGTAGAAAGCGAGGGTACATCAAAAACTTTGTTTTGCTTTTCAAATTGGCAACCGTGGCATCAAAAATTAATTTTGAAAAGTTAAAAATCCTGCCACTTAAAAGACAGATCAAGGCAGTGGCAATGTTGTACCAAATTGATCCTATCCACCACTTTTAGAACTCATACAATGTAGAATGTGATGTACAAGAAATCGCCATTGGGGTGTGAAAAAGCTTTTCCAAAAAGTAAAAGTTCCATCTGTTGGATACCCCATATTACCCATGCCCTCAAAAAGTTCATCATTTGGCAACATAGAAATCCTTGAAGCATCAGCCAATTGATGTTTACGTCTGACTGATTCCTCAGTGATTGCATACTCTAGAGTATCAATGGTTGCTCTTAATTCTAGAGTCCCATCAGCAAGAGTTATGGCTGTAGCAGTCTGCCATAACTGTTTGACTAGGGAGTCATGGATAGTGGGAATGTGAGTTAAGGCATACCTTATATGAGAGCCCTTCAAAAAATCCACTATCTCTGCAAAGCCCGTGCTTTCTGTTGGTTTCTTTAAGAAACCCACTTGATTATGTTTATCACAGAACTTTAGTTGAGCCATTATTAAGAGAATTTTGAAATACTGGTATTTGCGCTATATTAGGGTTAAGTGTTGGTAGTGATTTTTAATCGGAAGAAAAAATTTGTTACGTTGAATATTAATATGAAGTAAATAAAGGATAAATATGAATGAGATATGAATATTATCCATATATATACTTCATAGCGCTGAAAAGTCAGTAACGGTACTATTTAAACAGTAAAAACCAATTTTCCCTCGACCAACACTAACGGTAACTTTATTTGCACTACCAGACTTAAAATGGTCAACCAATATTAATGATAACTGTGAAAAACTAGAAGGGAGGGGTTGAATAGTTTTACCGATTAAAACTTCGTTTTAACCTATTTAGACCGACTTATGTCAATCTATTAAATGTGTGTGTCGGATGTTGATAGATAAGCATATAAGTAAGTAATGCAAAGATAAAGAGTAAGAAGCACAAAACCACGACACGAGTATTTTTTAGTGGTTCGGCTACAAGGAAACCTTCCTTGCCCTATTCCACTCCCCGAGTCACCTACTCGTGAGTTCGTAATCACTACACAACACAAGCTCCTTGTGGCGGAGAAGCCTTCACAACTTTGCCTACTCTTTATCCGGTACAAGGCTAGACACCGGATTCTTCCACGAGGTAGAACCAAACCTATCACAACGTCGCCTACACTTTATCCGGTACAAGGCAAGATACTGAGTTCCATTACAAAAGAGGAACTACTACCCAACACTACACAACACCTTACCCAAAGGAGACACACTCCTTATTACAACATCATCAAGGATATCAATATCCTTTACCCAAACTAATCTATCTTGTACATCGATGCACCATATCGAATGTACACCCTTGGCACCTTTCACTAATGCCTTTGACACGATCTTTCGGCACCTTTCACTAATGCCTTTAAAACGGAACTTCCGCACCTTTCACTAGTGCCTTTGACACGGACCTTCGGCACCTTTCACTAATGCCTTCAACTTGACCCTTTTGGCTTCTTTCACCTATGCCTTCAATACAACACTTCTAAGGAGGAAGAAAGAATTATCAACAAGAGAACTTCAGTAGTCTTGATGATGACGAACCTTGGCAACTCATGGACTTGAGCTTGCTCGACTTCAAGAGGTGGTGATCTCGCCTTTAAGAGGAACCTAGAGAATCACACAAACATAAAACTACATAGAAAGATCCTTTGGATCTGAGGTTAGAGAGTTTACAATGCTAAGAGAAAGTATGTTTGGGAGAGGCAAGTTACAATGAAGAAATGACTCACTATTTATAGGCAAAAACACTCTACTGTTCCCCGGATCCCACGGATTCCTTACTTGAGGGATCCGTCCAGTGTAAAATGGGGGATCCGCTAGACGCTCCTCCTATTTGGGTTATGGATCATGGATCATGGGTCATGGGTTATGGACTTTGGATCATGGGTATTCAAATAGATACAATGTATCTAGAGATTGGATCATGGGCATGGGTCATGGACCATGGATAATACCCAACATGACTTCCTGCATGATGTCATGCAATGGGTCATAGGTTATGGATCATGCTCCATGAGTATGGGTCATGGACTTTGGGTTTTACCCAACTACATTCAATGTATCTAGTCAATGGGTCAAGTACTTAGATTTTTACCCATTACATTACCCATTATAATATATACTAAGTATGTATATATATATATATATATATATATATATATATAGATATATAGGATAAAGATCAAATAAAAAGACAAATATTCGTAAAAAGATAAAAAGATTTTTTTTTCAAAACAAGTTCTCGAAAAATTCCCAAAAAATTCCACAAGATCGGGTATGATGGTGCATGAAAATGTTGCGAATTTTTTTTTTCTAAAAGTGGACATTTTTTCCGAAAAAAAATTATGAAAAAATACGTTTGCGCATTAAATCGTTTTTTTGTGCATCAAAAATTGGTTTTTGCACCCAACTACTTTTTATTTTTTTCATCAAAATAACATTGCGCATCTAACTAAAACAAGTTGAAATTTTTGTGCATCAAATTTTTTTTGCGCATCAAAATTTGTTTTTTGTGCATTAAAAAAAACGTATCAAAACTCATAATTATAAAAAAAGTCTTCACAAAAGTTTTATGCACCAACATACCCGATCTTTTGAATTTTTTTTGGAATTTTTGGAGAATTTAAAAAATAATAAAAATCTTTTTATTCTTTTTACGGATATTTGTCTTTTTATTTTAACTTCACCCTATATATATACTAGGAAGTGATTTTGGCCGTGCATACGCACGGCCCAAGTGGACTCGTGTATATTATCTGATAAGGCCGCCCCCAGTAAGGGCCTTCAATCCCATTCATTTTCCCTGCCACGTCAGCTTTCTCTCTCCGGCGACTTTCAGGTGATTGGATGCCCCAGTAAAGGCGACCATGATCAATTTTTTTTTATTCCCCACCCACATTTCTTGCATATTAAATGTCCAAATAACTCGATCACATATACGATCGAGATGGGTACAATTTGTAGCTCGATCTAATTACCACATTAAGGGGATCGATACTCACTCGATCGAGTGAGTCGATCACTTACTTCACGATCGACTCTATTGCGCCGAGCCTAATGAAAACCAAACTAAAGATTTTGGTTTTAGTTTATATTTAAGGGAATATTTTAGTTTGGGATGACACATTTTAACTCATTTCATTTACCTCCCTTTTACAGCCATACACGTTATCTAACGTTTACTAACTTTACCACATAAATACCACCAACCCCGTCCATCAGAATTTAACGATGGTTATTATAAGAGTATGGATATAGCTTGCATTTAGCCATTAACACTATAAGAAAGCATTCTCTAAACTTTTTAGCGATAGCTAAACATAAAGTTGGTTCATTATTGAAGTACATTGTGTGAACATACTATTTGTATGATTTTCAAAATTATAAAGTTTATAAAACTATATACATGTGTCACGTTTTTATAACTATTCCATGTCGATTTTTGGGAAAGTTAAGATGATTGAAGCTTGTTTTGAGAGAAAGCAGATAAATTAGTAGAAGAAAAGCATAAGCAAGATTTTTTACTTGTAAACTGTTTGTAGTTTACGTATCCTTGTTGCTCACAAGTAAAAACATGTCACATCATTTTGTTCTATAGTTCCTCCCACCAACTATTGACCCATTCTCAAATCCTTATTTTCTTATGTACAGTGTACACTCCACTATAAACTGCACTTTCCTATTCTTTTTTCTTTCCTCACACGTTTTAGTCTCAGTATAGGGAAGAGTTGCCTATATCTAGCTTTGACTACTATATGTACTCTCATTTCAATAAAACATACCGCCATACGCATGTTTATCCACCATCGCGACCATACATGCACCCCTTTCTTCTACACATGCTGCATAATGCAATGTCCTAACTACCCAAGACCAAGACTTCTTGTGGTGGAATAGTCTAATTTAAGAGAACATATGTATACAATCTTTTTATATTAGTTCAAAGTGTATGCGCATATGCATTAGCATAGATAAGTAACAATTAACATTTCATAATTTAAAATTACAATATTGCTTAATACTCGTAGTTGATACAACATATAGATAAGAAAAAATCAAATTTGCAAGTGATTTGGTACCTACTCTGCTTATGACATTCTTTGCTCGCTAACATCACCTCCAGGTAACACCTCGTTCAAGAAAAAAAAAAGGCAGATTTCGGGTGACTTTTTGTTTTCGTATTTTTTCTTTCAATTGAAAAAATAAATTAAAAAAAAAAAAAAAAAAAAAAATCACACCTGAAAACTTGATACTACTGCCAATCTTTTTGGGTCGCAAATAGTCACCATCCTCAAATATTATGTGATGTACACCGGTTTGAGTAGAGCAAAAAACACAGAAAACAACAATAATAATAATACCTACAATAATCACACACAAAAAAGTAAGTACAAACCTCCCCAAAAATCTCGAATAAAACTAAAAAATACATGAAAAGAGAGGTGGAGTTACCTTGTTTATTTTTCCGGCAAGGTGAGAGTAGCTTGGAACAAGGTTGTGGATTGAGGATTTTCTAAGTGAAGATGAGATAGAACCCACTGTAACTTGAAAAAGAAAGAAATGACGGAGAGAGAACAAGCAAGCAAAAAAGAAACGACAAGAAGGAAGAGATATAGTGGTTTATTGTAACAGTAGGTAACTATTGATTGCTGACGTGTCATTTCCTCGAGGCTACACAGTGATCTCAAGCCTTTCACTTATAATATATATATATATATATATATATATATATATATATATATATATATATACTAGGAAGCCCGCCCAATGCGCGGGCATGACTTATAATTATTTGTTTGTTGTTTTTTGTTAACTGAAATACATTTTTTAGAATTGTCAAACAATAGTATAAAGCAATTGTTTCTTTGGTTTTTAGTTGTTGGTTTTATTTTGTTTTTTTTAAAGAATTATAAATAATTGTATGGTATGTATAAACCATTTTGAATTAACTAAAGTTGCACTTAAATATAGACCCGTAGAATCCACGAGATTTTAGAGGGTTTTTTATTAAGAAAAAGGTAAGTATGTGAATAAAGTAAGAAAGAACAACGAACGTACCACTGCTTTTAAACATTGAATGTTATAAAAACTTAAACATGAACCACATTTATAACATTTAAGTGTGTTTTAGTACAAAAAAAAGTAAATTGGGAAAATTACATCTTTAATGCAGAGTAAATGACATTTAATATGAAAGTAAGAATACAAAAAAAATTGCGTTTGATAAAAAAATGAAGGGAGAATTTCATCTATATCCTTGTTAAACTAACAAATTACATCAATATCTTTAGTAAAATCCTAATTACATGAATATCCTTCCAAAACTTAAAAATACTCTTATATGCCCAAATCAACAATTTAATAAATATTAAATGATTTTTTTAATAAGATCAATTTTTCTAGATGTCAATTAAAAGCTCTATTACCTTTATACCCTTTTTACTCATCACAAAAGTCACAATATTGCATTCGTCTCTTCCTCTTCACGTTATATTTAGTCTACCATTAATTTCTTCTTGAATTATCACCTTCTTACTCTTGCTGGGGAGGCAATGAATGATT
The DNA here is from genome assembly GCA_910596185.1 of Chrysanthemum makinoi. Lineage (NCBI taxonomy): Eukaryota > Viridiplantae > Streptophyta > Magnoliopsida > Asterales > Asteraceae > Chrysanthemum > Chrysanthemum makinoi. The sequence goes on from OU343217.1 coordinate 134,216,384, forward strand.
GAACTACAATTTTTTTTAAATGACCATTTTTTAATCCTTAGTTTAATTTAATTATATTTTAATTAAAATGAGCCATCATCTTATACTATCATCTTATACTCGTATATGCAATTGTTAGTGCTACTGTTGGTTTTATTTGTTGAGGCTGTAGAGAAGCGCAAACCAAAGAGATGACATTGATTGATTTTAGCGATCTTAATATATGTGAATGTTAATTATTCTGACTCTATGGCATGTGATGATTAATTAGAATACTAATTAGATGAAGGTGACTGGCCATTGCTAGAAGAAGAAAACGTTAAAGGATTATACATGATTCCAGTATTAGGATTTTTTCTATTTATTTGAGAAGGGTATATAAGTAAAAAGGTAATAAAATTATTTAACTGGAAATTTAGAAAAAAATTTAAACTATTTAATTAAGATTAAATTGTTGATTTGGATATATAAGAGTATTTTTAAGTTTTGGAAGGATATTCATGTAATTAGGATTTTACCAAGGATATTGATGTAATTTGTTAGTTTAACAAGGATATAGATGAAATTCTACCAAAAATGAAAGATGATCCAAAGCTACGAATGGTTAAGAAGACAGAAATTAAATGCTAATAATAAAGGTAAAACATAATATGAATTGAAAGAAAAATAGGTTGCAGAAAATTAAACGTGATCTCCAAATGGGTTCTTCGCTGGTCTTTGCCATTTTTGTAAGACATTTTTCTTTTCAATTTTTTCTTTTGGAACTTTTTTATAAACTTGAAAATGACAACTTTTTGAAAAGACAAAAGATTTTAAACTACAAAATAAGCTCGTTAAGAGCAGCAGTGAAAAAAAAACAAAGGGACAGTTTGGTTATTCTAAGTGGCTACCAAAGGATTTCTAAAAGCTACCTAGTGCTCGCAATAAGCTACCAATTTGATATAAGCTAATCTATATATCATAATCAAAGTATCTAAGTAAACTAATATGAGCTAAGGACTAACACTCATTAGGCTGATATAAGCACTTATGGGCTGCAGTGGTGAATTTAGTGTAATAAGTTTTTCCAAACAGCCCTAAGGGCACTACTTTAAGGCTAACTAAAGCAAATCAAAAGCTGTTATAAAAATTTTAAAAAATGTGGAAAAACTAACTAAGCAACCAAACATAAATCATGCCAAATTTCAGAGCATAAGGACAAGTAATGAACAGATTAAAAATCAAAAACTAAAGCCGATTTGCCAATTTTTCTTGGTGCGGGACATGCAGTGGCTGATGGGGGCTGCTTGAGGGCATTAAAAGGCTATCAACTAAGCTCTATAGACCAAGATAAGCTGAAACAAATTAAATACTAACTATAAACTAACTATAACATACAAAGCAAACTCTAATTCTAACTTTAATCACCTAAAATCTAGCTTAAAAAGAAGACTAATGGCTGCTGTTGTGACAGTAAGACAGGAAGACATATTAACTTTAAAAACCAAACTCAAGTCTTTTTTTTGTAAGAAAAAGTTATTGAAATTGCACATAATCTCTCATCCAACACTTGCTTTGACTAAAGTAAAACCCAACATGGGTCAAATGGGGCTTGTGACCCACAAAATGCTTATTCCAACAAGACTTGAAGGCGAAAAGGGTTTTAAAAATTGACAAAAGCTTAAAATTTCTTAACAGCTCACTTTGGCTCATCTCTCTCTCACAAAAGAAACACAACTGCAAGAAGACAGAAGACCCCAAAAACACTTAGTATAAGTAGAATATGTGTAGTAGCTTAAAAAATTGTCTAGAATTTCATGTTCTAGTTCCATTTTATTTTCATTGTCATTTACTTTTCTTGTAACTTTTAATTTTCAAATGCAATTTAAATTCCAGTTTTTTTTTAATTCCATTGTACTTTTAATTTTTCTTCATGTTTGACACTAAGTTTGGTGAATTTGCCAAAAAGTAGAGTCAAGTTGTTGTCTAATGTTTGTTGCCATTTTTTTGTCGGTTAAGATCCAAATCCTTGTATCCGGTATTATATGTCCACCTAAGCAATTTAATAATTCAACTATTAATCCAACTATTTTTCCCGGTTTTAATGTATAATTTATATTAATTTTTAATATTATTTTTTCAAATTTCGTTTTTATAAAAAATGTCATTAGTGAGATTTGAACTTGGGTTGTTTTTAAGAGTAGCATTAATAACTTGTGTGTTTACCAATTAGGCTACAAGTTATTTTGATAATTATGTTGCATTCTATAATATATAATTAGGTCTATAAATTTGGATTTAATAAAATATTTAGGAATCTGTATTGTTTTAGGATTGTGTTTGTGTGTTGATATTTACTTAAAATAAGATAAGCAACTTAATTTTTGGTTATATCAATGAAAATAAATCTCTCCAAACCCTAATTTCATATTTTCCACAACCTATTTTTCTCAATTCTATCATGTTAATCTTCTTTTGTGTTTGCACGCTGAGAATACCGGGTGCATACAAAGCCATATGAGCCACAACAAAGAATATATCTAGCGATCAACGATTTTTTACGATGAACCATATACTATTCTACCGTGTAACGTTGTAGTTAATCTGATTAAGCTTTTAAGTTTTACTCAAAAAATATAATCGTGAATGCGACGCATGTGATTGTTTCAAACTACGCTTGTGTTGGCTAGAAGAAACCAACTTTATTTTATTGATGATTACATTGCTATTCTATAGGTACCAAGTGCTTAATGTATAGCTTAGTCCACTAATGTTTGTATATTTTTTGTTGCAAGTTTTGATCCTTTAACCTATGTTCATTCTTATTCTGCACAAAGGTATGCTTTTTCCTTTAGATTTAATGTTAAAGTTATTGTATTCGATATATATATATGTGTTCTTAAAACCCCATGCAACCAATCCAATTGGTTTCATTATCTTTAAGGAATCATTCGCATCATCTACATTTGAAAGTTCCTTAAGTTAATCAGGGCCAAAACTAATGTTATTCTTTTGAATTTGGCAGGTCGTCATTACAAATGGAATGTGAGGGGCTGCTATGTATGAACTTGTGTGTGTTGGACATGACAACCTTATTGGAGTGATCATCCGTTTGGAAGGAGATTCTGCTACAATCCAAGGTACGTTAGCCTATATTTATAAAATTTGTTCGTTGACATTGAGAGTGTTACCTTCATCGAAATATATAGAATCGTAAAAGAGGAGATATTGATAGTTATGTGTAAAGATTGTACCTTAAGCTAATCGGATTAGATTCTCAAACATTGCGTTTATAAAGCAAAACAAAAGACAAAAACGAATATAGCTTCAGCTTTCAGATTATATGTTCAGATAATTTGTGAAAGGCATGAAATTGTTGCATATTTTCATCTTCATCAAATGCCGCACCACGGCCACGATGAAGAGAAAAGTGGTGAGACTAGAGTATGCCGCGTCACAAGGTTTGTTTTAAAAAAGTGGTTATTTCGTCCCTATTCCGTGGAGTGGTACCGATGTCACTTCTTCACAGAATATGGAGGTGAAGTCATGTCTTTTCTTATTAGTATTAATTAAATATTTAATTTTGTTATTTGTGTACAAGTGGTGAACAATAAGTAGTAAGCAAATGAACAGGTTAACCTCTGATTCTCTTTTTAGATACAGTTTAACTTAGAAAAATCCATGTTGGAGTGGCCTATGGATCGTATCGATAATTCTAATTGCACGTCAGTAGATACATATTTACACATTTTCAAATTTTATAATATGGTAATTATCATTTCATCTGAAATCAATTGTGACTATGCAAATGGTTTTCTGGAGTTTCTGTTCCTCGAGTTGATCGGTCAAAGTTCTTCCCGTCACACTGCAGAAGTTCACATTTTGCATGTACCTACAGCAACCTGAAGGTATATATATGTTCCTATTCCAAACCCTGTTAAATGTGGTGATTTTTTTCACCTTATTATTAATAAATAAAGCAAATTACAAATTATGTGACTAAACATAGAAGTATGTGTACTGTGATTGATTGACCAATGTATATATGTTGCAGATGTGTATCGTCCTTCTCAAAGGACTAAATCAAATGGAAGCCTGCTAAGAAAATGGAAAAGACTCGTTTCGACACTGGAATATTCTAAAACACAACAAATACAAACTTCCATTTCCAGTGGTCGCCCCTAAATTGGACATTGAAAAGTGAAGCTGAATCATATGTGCCACTAAAGAGTAAGTATCATAGTATGTGCCATGTGCTTCTATCTAAGATAAATGTTATGCATAATTTATCTAATTTTTTATTTTATTTTTATTAGTTAAGTCAAATGCCGACCACCGATACGATGAAGAGAAAACAAGTGAGACTAGAGTATGCCGTTGTCACAAGGTTTGTTTTAAAAAGTGGTTATTTCGTCCCTATTCAGCGTGGAGTGGTACCTCGGATGTCACTCCTTCAGGGAATATGGAGGTGAAGTCATGTCTTTTCTTATTAGTATTAATTAAATGTTTAATTTTGTTATTTGTGTAGAAGTGGTGAACAATAAGAAGTAAGCAAATGAACAGTGTTAACCTCTGTATTCTCTTTTTTCAGATACAGGTTTAACTCATAAAAATCCATGTTGGAGTGGCTTATGGATCGTATCAATAAATCTAATTGCACTTGCACGTCAGTAGATACATATTTACACTTTTTCAAATTTTATAATTTGGTAGTTATCATTTCATCTGAAATCGATTGTGACTATGCATCGGTTTTCTAGAGTTTTCGCTCCCGAGTTGATCGGTCAAAGTTCTTCCCGGTCATTGTGATTTCTTTTATAATGAAAGTTGGACTAATGATATGCGCAAAGTAGTCGAACATATTCGTTCCCAATCCCCTGATGTTCCTTTGTTCATGGTTGGAACCAGTCTTGGAGCAAATATGATGGTAATTTCTATGATTATTGCATTAATATGGTATATGTAGTCGAAACACATTTGTGGGTCATTAATGGGTTGTTAACCAGGTTATAAACATGTAAATAGTCAAATAGTTAACTCACATTACCCTTAACTGCAGGTAAAATATCTAGGTGAAGATGGGGATGACATACTTTTAGATTCGGGTCTGTAGGCTGTTTGTTGTCCTTGGACCTTCCTTTTGGTATTTCAGAAACATAGTTTGGAGATTTAACCAAAATACTAATATCGCTAGTATAAATAAGGTTTTAGTACTCGAAAACTTATTCTCCAATACATGGCAGCTTTGTGACAAATTTATTGGGTGAAATGCGATACAGAGGTTTATGATAAAGCCTTGGGAGCTGGTCTAAAACGTTATGCAAAAATGTATGCATTACCTTTTAAAACTTCTTTGAGACATTATAATTTTGTCAATGTCCTCATTCTTTATATTGCTTTTTTATGATGCAAACTTGGCTCTTTTTACCGGCATCAAGAGTTCTTTACTCGTCTTTCGGATTGGGGTGGCATTGAAAAGGTCATCTATCTTCTCTTTTTATTGTTGTAAATTGTATTGTTATCGTGTCCCAAGCAAAAATATATATAGGGGGAGTCTCTCACCTTTAGTGTTAGATAGCAATTATGACCCATTTACAAATGAATTGGTCATTTTTTTTTTGTTATGTTAATCTCTCACGGGCCAATTAGGTTAAGCTAATAAGGAAATGGATCAAACGGATCGGAAGTCACCAATAATGTTTCAATAACCGGTTGGAGGTTAAACGATAATTCTTTTTAAAGTATGTTAGTAGTTGCGTTCTATAACATAATTCTGTTTTATAGTTTAATACGTAGTATTTTGTAACCATGGAAAAAGAATTCCTGCAGCTGGAATGCTACAGGTATCTGTTCAGCCTTATAAGTTTTACATACACTTTAAAGTTAAAACAATAAAATAAAAAATAAATAAATAAAATGTGTTGTAGAAGTTTTACGTGATTATGTAGATGTGAGAGTTTCATATTTAGTTTTGAGTTTTCACTTTTTATTGTGGCACTTGACTGAGATATAATCTTCATGTGCGTGCATGTGGCTTTGTTAGCCTTTGATGTGATGCATTTGTAAAACCGTGAAAGTGAGGGTTCATGTCTTTGTGAATTATACAAGAACTACAAAATTGGTAGTTTGGTATGTATATGTATAAGAATGAGTACCACACGTATATGAGGCACCTGTAATTTTTCGCCATAACGCACTTATGGCATCGAGAACCATGCGCGAAATGCAGGTTGTCACTATTGCAGAAAATGTTTTGTCCAAACATCGGCACGTGGTAATCATCGCCTCTAAATGTATCATTGGCACTTATGGGCCTGTTATATGCATCATTTTCCGCTTATTTCTTTGTACCCATACTAGAAGTCTTGCCTTTTTAACCACTTTCTTTTTAAAAGTACATGCACCTTTGAAATTCCCTCTATATATGTATAAAGTGGTGGATGGATGAAAAATTTTCATTGTGCACACCATAAATTGTCGAACTATAAACTAAATAGTAATAAATGGTTGGTCTTTCCTCTATTTCGGAAAGAAGGTGTGAAAATGATTGATGAGGTGTGATTTAAGAAGGATACATCATAAGCAGTTTAGATTATATAAGCACTTCAATCTTCTTAGAAGTAAGCATTTAAGTAGAAAAACACCTCATAGGGGCATTAGTTTTACAAATGGTAGTGGGATGTTGATTGTTTGTGATAGTTTATTTTTTTATAGATGTTTGTTAAGAATTTAAGCAATCCTAACATCCTCGATAGAGGGCGTAGTTTTACAAATGGCAATGGTTCCTTTCTTACATAAACCGTATTATATATTCCGTAACACCCATGCATTTTATATGTGTTTAAGTACTACAACACAAGTGACATTAACTTTTATCCGTCATATGTGGACTTGGAGTGAACCTGATATATACAAGCTACAAGAGAGCGACCACAACTACACTACAGTTGGAGATAAGCAGTTTGTTATTCTGAGGTACTCGATGGGAGTGTTCCTTTGAAGGATTTGCATATCTTGGACACTGTCCGCTTGCTACCTTCCTGCATTTTGCACACATTTAATGTCGATCATTATATCTTTTGGACTACTACTTTATATTATTACCCAAATGTATTATCTCATTATTTATATGATTTTGTATTGTAAGCCACAAAGACATGGATGGCACCATTAGATAACCATGAAGCACGAGAAGACACAAGGTCGCACTTTTGGCAAAAGACTTTTTATCTTTGAGGGATCTTTCTATTGACACTACTGTTGAAGAATTTCTTAATGATTTATACACATTAAACATTGTTGAGTGTCCCCACCTGACTATGTCCATAGCGGCTTATAAAAGATAAAATATAGACTATTTAATAGTCATAGTTCATCAGTATATCAATTTTTGAAACTGTGAAAAAAAATGGATGGTTTTGTAGGAATCGATTGGTGGCAACATCCTTCCCATCTTGAATGGTGATGGCTACAAGTTTCATGTTGTTGAGAGAGGACATTGATGTATATAGCATTTTTAAACTTATCAACACACATTTTGTCTAATAAATGGTATTTTGATATGAAAATAACTTTTATTTCGTAAGGATGTTGGGTTCAGGTAGGCCATTTTTAATTGAGGTACAAAATGCACGTCATATCCCTTCTGAGGTGTCCGTTAAGGAAATGGAAAAGAAGATTAATAGTCCGAAAGTAAACGGGTTAGAGTAAAACATCTCAAGGTTTTGGATAATCAAATATGGAGCTTAATGCGTGAAGGGGAAGCTAAAAGCGTAAACAATATGCGCTTTGGTATGGATATCTTGGTCATTACAATTTAATTTTTTTGTGTGTGTGTTTTTGTTTTATAGGTATATAAAGCGCTTGAGCTTTGATTAGTCGCTGCGTAAAACTGCTCAAGGACTAAGGCTTCCTAAATAATGCGAGTTTTATCACGACGCTACCTTGATATAGAGAAAATGAGTGTTTTATCACGACGCTCCCTCGATAGTACACTTACCGGTATTACAATAAGCTCAAACTCAAGCAACTACACAAGACAACAAAGAGTTTGGCGGGGTCGAGGAAGCATTGATAATTTGAATGCAACATTTTTGTAAGTACATAATGGGAGAAGATCAAAGCAAACATGCCTAATGTTGTCTACAAAGAAGCTTTGTTTAGAATTTTAGTTAACAGTTATATCACTTTAATACATTTTCATTATCTACAACTTTACAAACATACATAAAATTCATAATGTTATAAAAATTATATATGTTGTGTTATTAACCATCCACGCAAACCATACAATTATTTATAATTCTTAACAAAAAAAAAACAAAACAAAAACCAACAACTAAAAACCAAAAGAAACAATTGTTTTATAATATTGTTTGACAATTCAAAATAAATGTATTTCAGTTAACAAAAAACAACAAACAAATAATTATAAGTCATGCCCTACCATTGGCGGGCTTCAAAACTAGTATATATATATATATATATATATATATATATATATATATATATACATATACATTATGTAAACACTAGTTGTTATACATATGCATTTCTATAAATGTAAACAACATTACTTATTTAGTGTTTTATATGAAAATGTAAGTGTGTTAGTAAACTATTGGCTCAAACCATTTACGTATTTTATTTGTTTCGTGAAAATGATTTTAAGTTTGTTATCGACAAAACAGTAGAAGATCGTAAAATATAAATAAACGTTTTTACGGCTTATTTGACAAAACATAAGATTATTTTAAGGAAAAACTAAAATTCGTAAAAGTTTGAATTGGAGTTTTTACTCTCTTCTCCCCCTTTTTGTCGAAACAAAAAGAGTGTCGAAAAGAAACTAAATTGTTTGAAGAAAAAACATGTGAAAAGTAAAAATATGAAAAATAGAGAGTAAGAGAGGAGAAGAATTCTCGTCTTAGCTCTCCCTTGACGGGAGCTTCCCTTTGTTGAGGGCGTCAAGTAATTAGGAAGACTAAGCGAGTGTTTTGCAATATTGTTTGCAAATGGTTTCGTCTTATAGACGAATATGCTCCCCCTTGACGAGTGCTCCTTTGTGAGGAGGATGTCAAGTAGTAATGTACTCCTATGTGAAAGTATTGCAAGCGTTTTTGCAATGTTTTGCTGTGACAAGAAACTCCCCTTTGTTGAGGATGTCAAAGTGTTCAAGTGTATATAAAAAATCTACAAAACAAAGGTTAGAAAACAAATATATGATGCATAATTTCCTGCAAATAAGACTCAAATCAGTAAGAAAAATTGTTTCTGTTTTACGGATCCCACGGTTCCTCCCTGGGAGAGATCCGTCTAGGCCAAAGTGAGGGATCCGTCTGCCTGCATACTTGAGACATCAATATAGATGTAAAATGTGGTGTCAACATCAACAAGAGTTATGTATTAGGCACTAAACATATTCTCATGACCATATGGCATATAACATGTAATTTCATTCAATAAAAACACCAGAAATGATATACATATCTCTAAAACTAAGAGAATGACAAAAACATGTAATACATTTTCTAATAATTCTAAAAAGTGACGGAAACTTAAAAAGCATCAATGTGCTTAAAATCTAAGGACGAGTAGGCTTGTTGATTTGGTCCAATCATTCAAGGAGATGATTAAACATGAAATGCAACTCATTTCGTACTTCTTAAACAAATCATTGGGTGAGTTGACAATCAGAGCAATTATTGTCAAGACTAGGAACCGGAGGATGTGGAATGTTTTGAGGAGGCTCCACAAAGGATGGTGGAATTTGTGAAGGTGAGTTGAGCGACGTAGGGTGTGGTTGAACTAAAAAGGAGGGTGATGATGCATGAGTTAGTGGTTGAGATGGGAAGTCCTCTATATGGTTGGGTCTTTGGTGATTTCTTGTCTCCAAAGATGGACTATTTGATGGTGAAGGTGGTTCCCTATTTAACGAGAAGGTTGGTGAATGAGAAGTCCTTGGTGGTGAGTCTTCTAACGAGTAGAGATTTGGATGGGAAAGAGGTTCGGTAAAGGAATGTAGTCTAGGTTCTAGAAATGAAGGCTTGGGTGTTTTACTAGAGCTAGGTGTGTTTGGTTTAGTGCTTGATGAAGGCCTTTCCAGCTCAAAAGGTCGAATGCTAATCCTAGCGGTTTTTATAGCTTTGGTTGATTGAGTTTGTTGAGGAAGAGGGATTCTAGCATTTGGACTTCTTACAGGGGATGACTCGGTAGAAGATATCTCATGAACCATATGAGCATTATTTTTTGATGAACCTTTGGTTGAAGAGTTCTTGCTAGATGCTTTAGCCATAGTGAAAGAGTTGATGTAATAGATGTCTTAGCTACTGATTTTTGGATTGTGGTTTGAATGGTGGTTTAAACTCATAAGAATACTTGGTTTATAAAGGCTGAAGTTAAGTTATTGAATTAAATTCTTGACCACTAAGAATTTTGGCATGCACTATGGTCAACTATAGAGTTGTTCTATTCTAGGAGTCATTTAATGGCAAGTAAAAGTGTTTAGACTACCAAAGAGAGTTTGAATTAGAAGAGAAAACTGATCATAAGCTGTTCTGGAGACCCGGATCCCACGATTCCCTATCTTTAAGGATCCGTCTAGTTATAAACTAGGGATCCGTCTATCAGACAGCAAAATGGTGGAATTATTATCTTCTTTTAGGGTCTAGTATCTATAAATCTTGAGTGTTTGGGTTCCCTAAGATGTCTTAAATGGTATGTGTTGGGAATTAAGAATTAAGGTAAACTACTGATTCTGCCGAAGATTTTGCCGAAGAGATTCTGCCGAAGAAGAATGGATTCTGCTGAAGTTATACTTCATCAGAAATGCTAAAGCAGATATTGTGTTGTCTGCCGAAAGTCAGTACCACGCAAGAGAGATAAGCTCAAGATAGAGTAAAAGTCGGTAACAGTATTAAAGATAGGTTGGCCAGTATTATGTAGAGCTTAATAAGAATAAACAAAATGATGAACAAAACAATATGATTAGTTGCATGCTTGTCTAGATGCATGCTTAGTCTATGTTAGTATTAGGAGTGTTAATTGTCAACGCTCATTAGGGTTTCTTGCCTATATAAGAAACCATGCTTAGTTTGTAATAGATAGGTTTTTAGAAAAGCTTTTCTAAAGTCTTTCAAGTCTTGTAAAACATCTGAAACATAGAGTTTCTATAATCAAAAGATCCATAGAGGATCAAAGAGTTCTTAGTTATTGTAACTTGTATTTTATTTCCGCTACAAAATACTAGTTGTAGAAATCTTCTATTAGTTTGCTTGTGATTACATAGGCAACACTAACGATCTCCGAGTGCTTAAAGATCTATCAAGGTCTTTGTGTTTATAACAAGTGGTATCAGAGCCTCGGGAAGTCTCTACGATACTAAGAACATTCATTCACCATGCCTGGATCCGATAATGAAACTGAAGTCACCAACACAAACAACACCAACACCACTTCCATGCATTACCTCAGTCTCTCAAACAGTAATGGTTAACTTCCTTATTTGAAAAGGAAAGAATATGAACTTTGGGCTATGAAGATGGAAAACTGGATTTCCAATATTGATTGGAATCTGGGGGAGGTTGTAAAGAAAGGAAACAGTTTGAAGAAGATGATCCCTGACAGGGGTGGGAAATTTATCATGGCTCCACCAAAAAACTGCTGAAGAGGTACTAGCTATGCAGAGAGAACATAAAGTAAAGACCATTCTGCTTCAAGCCATTCCAGAAGATCATCTATGTGATTTTCATCATATGGATGATGCAAAGGACATATGGATGGCTCTCAAAGCAAGGTTCGGTGGTAATGAAGAATCAAAGAGAATGAGGAAGTCCATGCTGAGACAACAATTTCAGGACTTCAATATCTCTGAAGAAGAAGGCATTCACAAAGGATACGACAGGTTCCATAGGATCTTGAGTCACTGAACCAAATGAATGCAAAAACCGATAATGATGACGCAACTCAAAGTTCCTTCGATCGTTACCTCCATCATGGTTACATGTAAGTATTGCTCTCAAAGCTAAAGGAGGGCTGGATATGCTTACCTTTGATGAGCTATATAACAGACTCGAGAACCCTTGAACCTCGATGTCAGAACTCCCTACCGTACATCTTCGCCTAGCCATGCGCTTTTGTTGGGACATCTCCCTCCAACGTGATGGTGCAAGCTCCTAGTTCCAACTATTTTCCATCGTCTCCGAGCTCCAACTACTTTCCATCATCATCTTCATCCCCCCTTCCACCACATAACCCTCGTCCCACTCCACCATGTTCTCAAGCTAGGTCTAGTAGTGTGATGGAGGATGTTCTTCATTCATTTGTTGCTGACTATGATACTCAGCAGTATCTTGCATATGAAGACTTTGATCAGTTGGACCCACTTGAAATGGAGGAGATGAAACCGAAAATGCAGTGGCATTACTGTCAGTGGACATCAAAAGGTTTGAAGAGAAGTCCGGAAGGAAGTTTGCTTTCAAGGGAAAGGAACCAGCCCGCTTTGACAGGAGGAAAGTCAAGTGTTTCACTTGTCACCAGATGGGGCATTTCTCAAGGGAATGCAAAGACAGGAAAAGTGGAGATGGAGCTAATTACCTTTCCTATCAGCAGAACAAGCAGAAAGAACCGAGCTTCAGCAGCTCTCCTCACCATGGATGAACAGTCAACGGATCGCACATGAACCTGTAAATGAAGAAGCTCATGATTCTGATAAGCTTGATTGCTCGGCAAGGTGTACTTCGGATGAAAGGCATGATCAGTTTGCCTTGATGGGACTATCTCATGTACACAACTGTATATTTGGTTGTAGTCTAAGATACAATGAACTTAAAGAAGAGTATGATGCTATGAAACCTAAGTTTGATGAATGCTATGTTGAAAATGAAGCTCATAAACTAGCATTAAAAACAGTTGAAAGACAAAAGGTATGGTTTCAAAAGAATCAAATAGCTTATGAAGAAAAGATAAAGGTGTTACAGTTTGATCTTGAAGTTGCTAATAATTATTTAAAACTGACTGAGAAAGCTAAGGATGAAGCTGTGTCTGAGAACCTAGAGCTTAAAGAAAAAGTAGCTGAGGAAATAGCTAGGAATAAACAATGGTTAATTTCGGTGACAATCTGCTGAGAACTCTATAATAGTCAATCTGTAACCTCTGGCTTAGGATTAGGATTTCAAAAGTATGTAGGAGTAGAAGCTAGGTATGATGGTCGTAAATCCACACTGCAGGTTAGCTAACTTTATTAAAGAGGGTGATATGCATGCTGTCCCTGGACCTATTAGAGGTGAATTCATGCCCACGCACTGTCCATCACTGTTGACTTTGATGGATCACATCATCTATATGGCCAAAAGTCAAAAGACTTGCCAGACCCTGATACCTCATCTAATGACTTTGTCTCTTGTTCGACAGGGTGACAATTCATCGGATCAAGGGTCTACTTCCTATGAAAGCCGTGATTCAAATGAGAAGTCTCGACCTTCCAAGCTGAGCTGCACCCAGTCTACTTACAAGCCTTCTAAGGAAGCTGCTGAGGAATCAACTTCCAAGACAGTTTCTTCTCAAGACCTGTCTTTTAAATCTTTGAATAATCAGTCTGTTAAAAACAATTCCTTGAATGTTTCTAATTTAAGTACTTCTTCATGTAATCAAACATCTCCCTATTTGAATAAATCTTCCAAGAAGAAGACATGTTTTGTATGTGGAAGTAAATTTCATTTGATTAAGGATTGTGATTTTTATGAGCAAAGATTGGGTGCATGTGCTACTCACCAGAAACCCAAATCTAAATGGACCAATGTTGCTAATATTCCACCTTATGTCCCACAAGCAGCTAATACTGACTCTCATTGGAAAAAATCAGGTCACAGACCTTATGTGCAATCCACTAGCCCATACTTTAAACATGGTTATTGGCCTACATATGTTGACTCTATGTATGTTGGGATGGGATATGGAGCACCGTGGTGAAGCCCTCAGCAGGTTGTTCTTGGACTAACAAGGGACCCAATTATCAATGGAGGACCAAGAACAATGGTGGATCCTCTAAATACTCTTGTCCTAAACCCGTGATCCACAAGGCGGGTTCAAGTCAAGTAATGACTTGAACCTCCACTGTATACTAACACTTTGTATATATTTTGTGGTTGTTTGTAGGATCATCCCCTTAAGCATAAGAATATTGGTATTGTTGATAGTGGTCGTTCCAAGCATGTCCGGGAACAGGGGATATGATGCACAATTTTTTCCCTATTGAAGGAGGAGGCAATGTAACTTTTGGAGGAAGTGATGGTAGTATCACAGGGAAAGGCACCATAAAGACACCTCATCTAGATTTTGAAAATGTGTACTATGTTAAGGAACTTCAGACATTTCAACTTGTTCTCTGTTTCACAAATCAGTGACACTAAGAACAAAGTCCTCTTCACAGAGAATGAATGTCTTGTCTTTGTCTAAAGACTTCAAACTCCCCGAAGAAACTTCAATTCTAATGAAAGTTCCTCGCACTCACAACTTATACACATTCAACCTTAATAAAGTTCAACCTGATGGTGACCTCACATGTTTGGTGGCTAAAGCATCACTTGATGAATCCACAAAATGGCATAGGAGGATGGCGCATGTGAACTTCAAGACCATTAACAAACTCTCTAACATGAGTCTTGTTGAAGGTCTTCCCACCAAAGTTTTTACCAATGATCATAATTGTGTCGCTTGCAATAAAGGAAAACAACACAGAGCCTCTTACAAAGCTATCAATGCTATGAGCATCATCACTGAACCTCTTCAGTTGCTTCACATGGATCTGTTTGGTCCAACTCAAGTCAGAAGCATTGATCATAAGTACTTGTGTTTGGTGATCACTGATGGCTATAGCAGATTTTGTTGGGTTTTCTTTCTCAGAACCAAAGATGAAACATCTCAAGTCTGATGAATTCATCACACTTGTTGAAAATCAGTTGAACAAAAAGGTCAAAGGTATTCGATGTGATAATGGGACAGAGTTTAAAAATGCTGTTCTTATAGAACTCTGTGGGTCAAAAGGCATAAAGAGGGACTATAGTAATCCAAGAACCCCACAACAAAATGGGGTAGCTGAAAGAAAGAATAGGACCTTAATAGAGGCTGCAAGATCCATGCTTGCAGACTCTAAACCGCCTACTATGTTCGGATGAAGTCTGTTGGCACTGCTTGCTATGTGCTAAACAAGGTGTCCATTACTAGACCACAACTCAAAACCCCATATGAACTTCTCTTTGGGAAAGTTCCTGTCATTCACTACCTAAAACCTTTTGGTTGTCAAGTGACCATTACGAACATAAGTGATCCATTGGGAAAGTTTGATGAGAAGGCTGATGATGGTTATATTGTGGGCTATTCAACTCATAGTAAGGCATACAGGGTGTACAACTTGCAAGCCAAGAAAATAGAAGAGACGTTGAACCGAGATTTTGGAAGATAAGCCAAATGTTCAAGGACAAGGTCATTCATGGTCCTTTGATCTTGACTACTTAACCGATTATCTGGGTTACCACGGACATCCGGCTAACCAAAATGCATGTCCTCAAGTGTCTCCAACTAACAATGCAGGTCCCCTAGATGATGGCTCTGAAAATGAGTTTGAAGATGATGAGCAACCCATACTTGTACCTTCTTTCTCCCTAACAATATTGCATGTACCACCTCCAAGGATACTGCTGATTCGAGTGATGAAGATGACTCTCATTATGCGAGGACCTTGCTAGGCTCCGGACTCAAGAATTGCAGCTAAGCTTGACGCAGAGAAACTGAATGGAGAGGTTAATAATGAAGGAGTCGGTAGAAACCATGTTTCTGCCGAAGTTGATTCTGTCACACCTACCTTCCCAAATCTGAAGGCTATGCCTTTCTCAAGTATCTTCAGCCTTTGGTGAACCCTATACACGCTTTCCAAAACCTTCAGATCTTGGAAATCATCAACCCAAAGCTGGCATTTTCACCTCACCCTCTTATGATGCTGAATTTGAACCAACCATCACTAATCTTGATTCATCCATTGAAGTCAACCCCACTGCTACTCAGAGGATCAACATAGCTCATCCTCAATCCAACATTATAGGTGATCTTCTGGCACCTGTTAGAACTAGAAGGGCTATCACCGGTCAGTCCTCTGTTTGGACAGATTGCTTTTCTCTCTTATATCTCCAACCAGGAAAGAGACAATCACACAAACCTCAAGCATTGTCTGTTTGCTTGCTTTCTCTCTCAAGTGGAACCAACTAGTGTTTCTCAAGCTCTCAACGATCCAAGCTGGATCGAAGCAATGCAAGAAGAAATGCAACAATTTCACAATCGCAGGTTGGATTTTGGTTCCATTCCCTGATGGCAAATATGCCATTGGGACAAAATGGGTTTTGAAGAATAAGAGAGATGCTAGGGGTATTGTGATAAAAAATAAAGCAAGGTTGGTGGCTCAAGGCTTCAGACAAGAGGAAGGGATTGATTATGATGAAGTGTTTGCACCTGTTGCCCGAGTTGAAGCAATTCGCATTTTCTTGGCATATGCTTCATACATAGGTTTCATGGTGTATCAAATGGATGTCAAGGGTGCTTTTACGTATGGTGAGATTGAAGAAGAGGTCTATGTCACTCAACCCAAGGGATTTGAAGACCCTGATCACCCAAATCATGTCTACAAGGTGGTTAAAGCTCTTTATGGCTTACATCAGGCACCTAGAGCTTGGTATGCTCGGCTTTCATCGCTCGCTGAAGCATGGCTATCGAAGAGGTGCTATTGATAAAACTCTGTTCCTCAAGAAGAATTACTCAGACATCATTTTGGTGCAAGTGTATGTGGATCTACATTATTTTTGGTTCCATAAACGAAGCTTGGTGCAGGGAATTCGAGGAACTTATGAAGGGTGAATTTCAAATGAGTGCTATGGGAGAGCTTACATTCTTTTGGGTCTCCGGGTTCAGCAGAAACCGAATGGCATCTTTATCAGTCAAGATAAATATGTGAGGGACATTTTGAAGAAGTTTGGTATGGAAGGTGTTAGGACTGCCACAACACCTTATGAAGCTCCAAAGACTAAAGCAAATAATGAACCGGATCTACCTGTGAATGTTCATCTGCAGTCCATGATTGGTTCATTGATGTATTGACAGACTTCAAGACTGATATTACATTTCTTTGTGAGTGTTTGTTCTCCACATCAAGTCACTCCACTTGCTTCCCATCTCAATACTGTCAAGAAGATCTTTAAGTACCTCAAAGGCCAACCTCTTTTAGGCCTTTGGTACCCAAAGGAATCTCCTTTCAAGTTGGAAGCATATAGTGACGGTGATTATGCGGTGCAAATCTGGATAGAAGATCCACAACTGGGGGATGCCAATTTCTTGGCAAGAGGTTGATTTCTTGGCAATGCAAGAAACAAACCATCGTGGCCACCTCAACTTGAAGGCAGAGTAATGCTGTTGTGGACAAGTCCTTTGGATTCAGAACCAATTATTGGACTATGGGTACAACTTTATGAACACTACAATTCATATAGATAATCAAAGTACCATCTGCATAGTCAAAAATCCAGTTTTTCACAGTCGAACGAAACACATTGAAATCAGGCACCACTTTATAAGAGATGCTTATGAAAAACATTTGATAAAAGTGGCTAAAATCCATCCTGATGATAATGTGGCAGACTTGTTAACAAAAGCGTTTGATGGACCAAGGTTTCAACACCTCGTGGTCAATATTGGAATGTTAAACCCTTGATCGCATAGTTTGAGGGAGGCATAGGCCTCGGGGAGGCATATGCCTCAAGGGAGGATTTTGTGCAAACTCTGCATTATTTTTGTATATTAGTTTGTATTCTAACACTAACTAATGTTTCTCTAGTTTGTTTGTTTTTGTTGTTGTGTATGTTGTTGTGTCTGCTTTTGCGCTTGTTATCGTACTACATTTTGTCTGTTCCTTATACGGATTGCAGTGTATATATCCAGTGATCAAGATCAAAGTCATCAAGTGTGGTTCATTAGTAAATGGTCGATAGTGAAAGGGTGTTACTTGTTTCTTCCTGATATCAAATAAAAGCATACAATTTGATTCCACTTGAAGTTATAATACTGAAGAAAAGAACTCGATGAATCGAGGGTTGAGATGTCAATGAACACTGGATATCTAACTCAGCCAGTCATTTCAAGACCCTCTCTAGCTCAAAGTATACTAGGTGGTGATTTTCTAAGTGACAATTATGTAGAGCGAATGATGGCTCAGGGAAGACAAAGGAGGCAAGAAGCAATTGCACAAAAGAGGGCCATCCAAGCTCAGAAGGCCAAAGCCAAACCCCCTACTAAAGATGAAATGAGAAGGGTGGTGAAGAACCAATGCTCAGTGTACAACTCTGGGTTAACAATGAAACAAGTCAAGGCTTTCCCGATCATGTCTCATATGTAATCGCAAATATAACCAAATCATGAAGGACAGATCATCATACTCAGCTCCTTCTACCAACTTAAAAAGGATTTCAGAGAATGAAGATGCTTAAGAATTAAGGTAAACTACTGATTCTGCCGAAGATTCTGCCGAAGAGATTCTGCCGAAGAAGAATGGATTCTGTTGAAGTTATACTTCAGCAGAAATGCTAAAGCAGATATTGTGTTGTCACGCGAAAGGTGCGCACCACGTAGAGAGATAAGCTCAAGATAGAGTAAAAGTCACCAGTATTAAAGATAGGTTGGCGCCAGTATATGTAGAGCTTAATCGTAATAAACAAAATGATGAACAAAACAATATGATTAGTTGCATGCTTGTCTAGATGCATGCTTAGTCTATGTTAGTATTAGGAGTGTTAATTGTCAACGCTCATTAGGGTTTCTTGCCTATATAAGAAACCATGCTTAGTTTGTAATAGATAGGTTTTTAGAAAAGCTTTTCTAAAGTCTTTCAAGTCTTGTAAAACATCTGAAACATAGAGTTTCTATAATCAAAAGATCCATAGAGGATCAAAGAGTTCTTAGTTATTGTAACTTGTATTTTATTTCCGCTACAAAATACTAGTTGTAGAAATCTTCTATTAGTTTGCTTGTGATTACATAGGCAACACTAACGATCTCCGAGTGCTTAAAGATCTATCAAGGTCTTTGTGTTTACAACAAGTATTGTTGGGAATTTTGTGAAACCGTGATACTGCTGAACGAGATACAATGGATTCTGCTGAAGAAGAGTTTCTACTGAAGTAATATAAACGTACAAAGTAGGAATTATGCTGAATTTATTCTCTGTAGTGAAGCAAATTGCTAATCGGGCGATGGATTCTCGGAAAATGAAGCGATGGAATCTATGAAGTAGTGAAGTACTGAAAGCGGTGTTGGTATCCTTGAAGAGTGAACCACGAAGGATTCTGGCAGTAGAAGCAATAATCTTTGAAGAAGAGTTTCTGATGAAGAGTGGAAGCTGACTAGGATCTGCACACTTTTATTATTTATATGCTAGTTTATGAGCTTCATTTTCAACATAGCATTCATCAAACTTAGGTTTCATAGCATCATACTCTTCTTTAAGTTTGGTCAAGAAATTGTCTTTGGGTCTTTGCTACTGATGTTCAAGTACAATCCTCTAGTTCTGAAATTTTTGAAGATATGGAAACTGGAACTTAAATGATACAATCCTCCTGAATTCTACAATCGCATTTAAATTCAGTTTAGGGGAGGATTGTTGGGAATTTTGTGAAACCGTGATATCACAAGCGAGATACAATGGATTCTAGAAGAAGAGTTTCTCTTGAAGTAATATAAACGCATAGTAGGATGCTGAATTTATTTTATAGTGAAGCGGTTGGCACCGCGATGGATTACATTGGGCTAAGTGGAATCACTGGGGTAGTGAAGCACGGAAAGCAAGCATCTGGCGAAGAGTGAATCTGCCAAGGATTCTCAAGGGCGAGAATATCTTGAAGAAGAGTTTCGATGAAGAGTGGAAGGCGACTAGGATCTCACACTTTTATTATTTATATGCTAGCCCATCATTATTATTGTACTGCCCGAGGTTAGCTTTAGTGGATGCCAAGGATAACATATGCGATGGGCTTTACATTTATTATTTAGTTGCATGCTTGTACTTTAGTTGCATGCTTGTTCTTTTCCCAAGAAAGGGAATAGTGTTCCTTATCTATAAAAGGAACTTAGGTCTATTGTATGGAAAAGAAACTTTTGATAAAAACATTGAAGAAAAACCTCTTTAGAGAGGGTGTAAAGATCCATAGATGATCATTAGTTTTATAAGAAAAACCTTGTTGGTAACATTGATTGTGTTCTTATTATTCCGATGTGCATGTTCAATCATTGTTACTATACACTCTAGTTGAGTCCGGATCTTGGATTTCACAGTATGGGACTTAAATTTCCAACCATAAGGAGTGAGGATACCTAATGATGGTTTTTGGTAAGAAAGTGGACTTTTTGAGAGTGCAACCAAGTATTTAAGGATGACACTAATGATTTGAGGATGACAAATGAAGACAAATTGATCCTAGAGATCAAATGGTGGCTTAAGAAAAATTTGAAAAATTCCTAAAAAATCAAAAGAAATGAAAAACTAGTTTTTAGCCTATTTTGAGGTAAAGATGACTAAAATCAATTTGTCAAAATTAAGAGAGATAACAAACTAAGTGTTTTGAGATGTGAGGAACAATGTGAGAGTATTGGAGCGGAAATATGGAGAGTTTTGGTGAAGTGATAAATCAAAAATACCTTGAATGTGATCCTATGTTAGCTATGAGTGAGTATGAAACCTACTGATCTTAAGGAAGACTAAAGAGATCCTAAAGAATCATGTTTAGCTAGTATGATAAGGTTTAGTGGATTGGATTGAAGTGAAAATGTAAAAATTCCTTGTCTGTTTACCCGGATCCCACGGTTCCCCCATATGAGGGATCCGGCTAGTTATAGCTCAGGGATCCGGCTACTGCTGACCAGTAGCTTCACAACAAATGTGCAGAATTTGCACTCCTTAGCAAATACTCATCCTAATCATTTCTTCATTCAAAAATCAAATATGCAAGCAATAAGTATTACGCATAGTAAGTAAGTGCGACTAGAAGGTAAGTAAAATGAGTAGGACCGACTTCTTGATTTCAATCAAGCCATCGTAAAATTCTCATTTTTGGGTTGCCTAGGTTAGAATGTTTTTGTTCATGTCATGCCATCTATTTAGAGCTAAGTCCTAAGCTACAAAAATATTTGTGGAAAACTAGAAGGGGGGTTGAATAGTTTTGCCGATTTTAAGTTAGTTTCAAAAACTTTAGATTCGATAATATGAGAGATATTATGGATGTAGAGAAAATATAGATCTAATGATAAAGCAAGTAAATAAAGTAAAGCAAAGGGATAGAAATGACACAACCGATTTATAGTGGTTCGGCTACAAGGACACCTTCCTTGCCCTACTCCACTCCCCGAGTCACCTACTCGAGAGTTCAAGCACTATGTCAACAAACTCCTTCAACTTCGCGGAGAAGCCTTCACAATGTTGCTTACACCTTTTCCTAAGACAAAGCTAAATACCGAGTCCCTAACACGGTGGGCCAAACCAACACGACTATTACACAACAAATATGTGAAATATCAAATACAAGATCTTCGCTACAGAAATCTTGTGGAGGAACAAATCAATCAAGGACCCCTTGTTGGATGACTAGAATGCTCGATCTCGCCTTAGAGAAGGACCTATATGAGAATCACTAAAGAAAGAAAGAAAGAAAGAAAGAAGTACTCTCTAGATCAAGTGATCTTTTGTTAGAAGAGAATGAGAGTATATGATAGAATTAGTAAGAAGAGGGGTGAGTTAGAATGAAGAAATGGCTCTCTATTTATAGGCAAATTCTACCACTGTTCCCCGGATCCCTCCCATAAGGGATCTGTCTAGTGTAATCCTAGGGATCCGTAGGACGCTCCTCTTTGCCCATGGGTTTTTTGGTTATGGGTCATGGGTTATGGGTTGGTCCATGGTATTCTTTTAGATTCAATGTATCTAATGAGTACATTGTATCTAGTCTTATGGGTATGGGTCAATACCATGGGTTATGGATATGATCCATGGGTTGTGATTTTTACCCATCCTAATAAACTATTACAACAAATGATTAATTACAATATTTTTGTATTAGATGGCTATATGTAAATGCTTTACAAAAATAACATGTATCCTTATAATTGTACTTAAGATAACATTATATTTGTTATCAACAAAACACAAAGAGATCGCAAAATATTAATGAACGTTTTTACGGTTTATTTGTATTAACAATCTCCCCCTTTTGTTGATGACAAAACATAATGTTATGATGAGTAAAACTTAAGAATAGATGTATGTTTGAAAGCCCAAGTTTTACTTCTTCTCCCCTTTTGTCAAAACAAAAGTTAACCCATTGAAGAAATAAAATGTGGAAAAATGGTCCACGACGCTTACTCCCCCTTGACGGTAGCTCCCCCTTGTTTGGGGCATCAAGTGAAGAAAATAAAAAAAATCCTACAAAGAGAATGGTTAGTAACATGCTTAAATAATCTTGTGATTGACGAGAATCAAGATTGGGAGCCAAGGTATGTAAACAAGGCCTTGTAATAAAACAACAAAGTGTAGTGGTATTTATGCCACCTACAAGCATGTAAAAATAAGAACAAGACTTGTTCTTGAAAATGACTCAAAATAAAAGTACTAAAAGTAGAAAAATAGTAGTAATGATTCCGTCCATGGTTGCATAGGGTTATGGATGGAGGTTTTGATGAGTAATGGTATTGATGCGATCAAGGATGAGGTTGGGTATGAATCGCATTTCTTCCTTAACTTCTATTGCAATTTCCCTAGTGGATTGGCAATGTTCACAATGTAAGTGATGTGGGTAATGAGTGCGGAAGTTTTCTGGGTTGTTTTGATTTGTGAGTTGCGGAATATGTGGTGGAAACATAGGAAAATACAGATCAAAGTCCGGAATGGTTGGAAGTGGTGGTGGAAAAGAACCTAGATGTTCTTGTAGTTTAATGGGAGCTAAGGGTGGTGATGTTTCAAGATCATTGAATATTGTGTTTGGAGAAGTGGGAGGTGTCAAAAAGGCTATTTCTTTTTGTTTTGGTTGTTGAGATCTTGTTGGAGTCGTAAGGAGTTCCAAAAGAGTGACTTTAGGTGATGAAGATGGTGTACTTGTTGGTGATGAAGGAGGTGCTATAATGGAAGCATCTTGTGGTGAGTTATTTGATGGTGATGAGCCATTTGATGATGGTTTTCCTAAACAACAAGATCGGATGCTAATCCGTGCGAATATCCTAGAGTTTGATTGTGGTATTTTGGAAGGTGGTAGTACAAAAGTTTGGGTTTCATGATGATGGTTGTTTGTACTAGGTGATTCATCTAAGTTGTAAGAGCTTGTAACATTATGGTGTTGTTTGTTTATGAAGATGAGATGAATTATGCAAGCATTTTGGGAGTTCTATATATAGAAAAACAATGCATTGTAATGAATGATTGACCCAAAATGTGGATTAAAATCTAATGATTAGATATGAATATAAGGCATGTGATCATGAGAACACAAGCATTAAAGAACATACTCCAAAAATAAAACTAATGTAGGAGTTTTCATCCAAAGTGAGAAAAATAGAAGGTAAAATAAGTTGCCTCATCGGATCCGGCCCCAAAGATTAAGGGATCCGTGGTCCGGTGATCCAGGCAGACAAAATTTTCCTTTTTGGAAACATTTTGCCTAGTGTGTGCCTATATGCAAACTATTTGGAGTTGCGGTTATCTCGACTTCTAAGAAGAAAAGAAAAATAAACTAGAAGTGGAGAAGCATAATATTATGTGAGACAACCCGAAAACACATAGTTAGTACTTGAAAGTACATAATTGTGGTTACCAATGCTCCTAATTCATTGTCGCTTAAATGAATGTACCCGAAAACACATATTAGTTATGTGTCCCTTTAGCATTCAAAAGACATGAGATGCAATGAAAACGGGTTTTTACTTTGTATTAATAATGAAAAGCGATTTGTCCTAATCGTGAAAATTGCTTTGAAAATTGACAGAAGAAGTATCATTTTTAGAAAACATTCCAAAGAGTTTCCATTTGTGAATAAACATCGTTTTATTCCTTGAAAAGAAGATGTGTATGTAATTATGTGTTTGAAAGAAAATAAGAAAACTATGAGTTATAAGTGAAAAACTTATCTTGGGTTTTGAAAATTCCATTGTTGCTTTTGTGAGTTGTGTGTGAAATAGAGATCCTAGACTCAGAAAGGAGAAGGCTAGTGTTTACATACCTTGTAGAGTCAAAAAGTAAATTACGACATTTGTTCCATGAGAGACCAAGGCGAAGTAGGTTGAATTGTTCCCTCTTCAACGGTTTGGTGAGGACGTCTGCTATGTTGTCTTCGGATGCTACCTTCTCAATAGATGTTCCCTTTGAACATTGTCTCTTAAGAAGTGATGACGAATCTTTATATGCTTTGTGAATGTAATATCGAATTCTTGCTTAAATGTATGGCACCCTTGTTGTCACATAGAATTGCTATGTCACTAAGATGAATGTCGTAGTCAACTAACGCTTGTTTCATCCATAGTGCTTGTTGGCATGCTTTGCGGCGGAGACGTATTCGCTTCGTTGTCGATATTGCTAATGCCGTTTGTTTTATTTGAAAACCAAGATGTTAAACAACATCCCATAAAAGTACATACCCACTTGTACCTTTTCGTCAACATAATCACTGCATGGTCAATCTGCATATACAATTGTTTCTACTCGCCCCCTTAGGATACCATAATCCTAATTGTGTTGTACACTTTATATCTAAATATTCTTTTTACGGCTTCTAGGTGTGATGTTTTGGGTCTTCTTGAAACCTAGCACATAAGCAAACACTAAACATGATATCCGGCTACTAGCTGAGGTGTAGAAGACTACCAATCATGCCAATATATTTAGTATTATCTACGGATTCTCCGTCTTCATCTTTAGTGAGTTTGGTGTCGGATGACATTGGTGTCCTAATTGGTTTTGACTCTTCTAATCCGAATTTCTTTAACATCTCTTTTATGTATTTAGATTGATTAAAGAAGATACCATCTTCTACTTGTTTGATTTGTAGACCAAGAAAGAAACTAAGTTCTCCCATCATACTCATCTCGAACTCGAATTGAACGTGCTTACCTAACTTACTTGGGTCCTTAATCTCTACACCGGAAGCTTCGGGAGTTGAGATAGCGTTAACCTTCCTATCACTATTGGTCATGGCTTTCAAAAGGTTATCTATCTTCCTATCCATCTCGGTTTGTTGTTGGTTAAAACGGTCCGAGAGCTTAGCTATTTGAGCTTCTTGGGATGTGACTAGGTGTTGCAACATCCCTTCTATGTTTTGTTGGTTAGGGCCGTGAGATGGGGGCCATGAGAAATCATTAGATGTGAATTCTTTGGTTTGTCCCCAGTCAGGTTTGCCGCCCTTCCATGCTTCTGCCATTGAAAGTTCTATGTCCGGTGTTGTAGGGAATCTTCCTCCGTTCCATTGGTAACGAGGATGCGTAGTCAACGCAAGCTTGTTGGGAGTCTTGTGCTGCAGTGTTATGAGGACCATTACATGGCTCACACAAGGAAGAAACTTTGTTCACTTGGCGTGAAGACTTAGGATTTTCATAGGAGCTCATTAGGAATTTAACTTGATCTTCAAGCTCGGCATCCTACACGGAAGATTGTGAGTCAATGGGAGGCAAGGAGATTGCCTTTATGGTTTTGGGAAACTCACGGGGGTCATTCCAACTTTCGTTGTCATAGAGAGCAAGGTCCTCTATTATACCCCATGATTCTTCGGTGGTGAGATCACTAAGTTTAACAATCGAACGGCTTGGTCAATGGATCGTAGGAAGTTGACATGATCATAAAAGAGTTGGACTTGAAGACAAAGATCAATGCCGGATTGAGGACTCTATGGAGTAAGTCCTTGAATAGAGTCCTTGCTTCGTTGAGAGATTCACCTTGACGTTGTTGGAACATCAAGATTTCATTCCTAAGCTTAGTAGTTCTAGGAAAAATTAAGCAAGAAAATGTGAGAGATCATCGCCAACTGAGATGGAGCCGGGAAGTCAAGCCATTACAAGCTTGGTCCCATAGAAAAATGGAAGAGACAGCGTGGTCTCTCGAGTAGTATCATCGAGGTCGATGGAATCGGCGATTTTAAGGAAATCCTTAAGATCTTTGATTAGGATCTTCGAACGAAGTCCATGGAATGCACATCCATTTTGCACCAACCGGATGTATGTCCGATCAAGGGTCGAGTTGGGGTGGTGGAAGCTCAATGGTGTTTCTATAGCCTAGGTAGCTTGGTCTTGAGTATTCACCAAGAGTACGGCCTCTTGGCGGGTCATTTGGTGGTGGGTTGATGAGTGGTGGTTGATTATCACCTTCCATGATGAAAAGTGATGGGGTTACTAACAAAGGTCACGAAGAAGGGGGATAGACTACGAGGTGGAAATCTAACTAGCTATTCTTGATAGGTATCAAGCAAGGAAAGCTAAACGAGGTGGAAATCTAACTAGCTATTCTATTCCTCGGTAGCGGCGCCAAAAAATTGATACACGGCATTGCCGGTCAAAGGAACTTCCTTTTCATCAAGGTTTTTCAACGACTTGGCAAAATGAACCTAATCGTTGTAGTGTGTAGTATTAGAGTAAGCCACGGGAATTGATATCGTTCTCTATGGGAATAGGAATGCTAGTGAGAAATTACTACGCCATGGTTGGGGTTGAGGAAGATTATTTTTATCTTTTTATGTTTTTTAGGAAATGGAAAGGTACGAATCTCGGGGTATTGGATTTGGGGGTTGGTATTTCTACCGATTAATTAATTTATCTAATTATCTATACTAAGGTGAGTGTAGTCTATGTCTATTGTTGTGTGCTCTTATGATGATTTAAAATGTGTTTACTTAGATGTTATTACTCCCTAGTTATCTCCTATTGATGGTTGAATTGTCACGCCCTATTCTTAACGCTTGTGTCTTCTAAGGTTGTGGTATGCTTTCTCCGTAACTCTTTGAGACTACCTTAAGGTTATTACCATGAAATCTCTAGGATTGATCATAAACTAACTCTAAGGTTATCTTTGGATGTTTAGACTACAATAACTTAAGTAATTATAAACTAATGTTCACAAAGATTACTCAAGCATTAAAACACAACGAATGACCTATCACAATACTAGGTCAATCACAATTAAGATAAGAGATAACCAATCAATATTCAATACCTAGGTTTCATAGATCTAAGCAAACAACAACAAGTAAATTTGACATGAAAACATGCAAGTATACACTTAAACAATTGAATACATAATTGAATTAATAAAGTAAATCACTTATCTTGTTGTAAAATAGGGTATGGAACCCTAATACTTGCTTCAAGACTAGTTAGAGTTTAGGTTTTACTCCACAAAACTACCTCCTTAAAATCTGAAAATTCAATTCTATATAGAGTTAATATGCCACGTCGCCACTCTTTAATTGTGACGCGTCGGGTTGCCATTAGGTTTTCGGCCCAACTCGACTCTGGACGGCCACCTTATGCTTTGACGCCGCTTCAACCTTTGATGCACCGTCGGGATCCAAATCTCAGCCAACGAGTTGTGATGCCCTACTTTTAAACCTCGATGTCATCACTTTGTAAAATAGCAATTTGCTCTCCAGTTGTCTGTGTGTCGCACGGCGTCGCTATTAAGCTGTGATCGGCCCTTCACCAAACAGCCTGAATGTCTCGATTCTTGACTTTAATTTTTTCTTCATATATATTCACTTTTCGTTCGAATAAGTGTCATTCAACAATTTGCCTTCAAGAGACATAAAAGTGAAAATGAACGATATTAAGTAGTACCGGATACAAAGTGATCAATTATACAAATGATCCCTCAAAAGTGTACCTTTTAAATCTTTATCAATACCGAGTTCCATTACAAAGGAGGAACTACTACCCAACACTACACAACATCTATCCCGAAGGAGACACACTCCTTATTACAACATCATCAAGGATATCAACATCCTTTACTCAAACTAATATATCTTGTACATCGATGCACCATATCGAATGTACACCCTTGGCACCTTTCACTAATGCCTTTGACACGATATTTCGGCACCTTTTACTATTGCCTTCAGTTCCAGCAGCTTGAATGTCTCGATTCTTGACTTTGGCCATTTTTCTTATATACTGCCACTTTCGTCCGAAGTGTCATTCCAGCAATTTGCCTTCAAGAGACATAAAAAGTGAAAATGAACGATATTAAGTAGTAACAGATACAAAAGTGATCAATTAAGGGCTTAAATGATCCCTCAAAAGTGTACCTTTTAAATCTTTATCAATACCGAGTTCCATTACAAAGGAGAAACTACTACCCAACACTACACAACACCTATCCCGAAGGAGACACACTCCTTATTACAACTTCATCAAGGATATCAACATCCTTTACTCAAACTAATATATCTTGTACATCGATGCACCATATCGAATGTACACCCTTGGCACCTTTCACTAATTCCTTTGACACGATATTTTGGCACCTTTTATTAATGCCCTCAAAACGGACCTTCACACCTTCACTAGCCTTTGACACCACCTTGGCACCTTTCAATAATGCCGACTTCTTGACCCTTTTGGCATCTTTCACCTATGCCTCAACACAACACTTCTAAGGAGGAAGAAAGAATTATCAACAAGAGAACTTCAGTAGTCTTAATGATGACGAAGCTTGGCAGCTCATGGACTTGAGCTTACTCGACTTCAAGAGGTGGTGATCTCGTCTTTAAGCAGGCAATGGGTCATGGGTTATGGATCATGCTCCATGGGTATGGGTCATGAACTTTGGGTTTTACCCAACTACATTCAATGTATCTAGTCAATGGGTCAAGTACTTAGATTTTTACCCATTACAATATATATATACCCATTATGTAAACACTAGTTGTTATACATATGCATTTCTATAAATGTAAACACTATTACTTATTTAGTGTTTTATATGAAAATATAAGTGTGTTACTAAACTATTGGCTCAAACCATTTACGTATTTTATTTGTTTCGTTAAAATGATTTTATGTTTGTTATTGACAAAACATTAGAAGGTCGTAAAATATAAATAAACGTTTTTACGGCTTATTTGTATTAACAATAACATCGGCAGAATTAATACATTTCACTTTCAAACCAACCAGCATAGCTTCCATACATCCTCAATCCATGCTTTTCCTGGAAAAATTAGTCCAAAACCAAGGAAAAGAATACTACAATTGTTTGTTGAAACCAGAATTAATATAAACTACTACCAGTATTAACTCTAGGACTACCAGATTTAACTCTAATTAATATTAATATTCCTATAACTATTAAATTAAGTCTACTATACATTTTATCCTCCCCTCAAATGTAGATATGGATTTATCATACCAATATTAACCACTAAGCAATTAAATTTTGGTCCATCAAAGGCTTTGGTCACTAGGTTGTCTCAAGCATTATTGTCATGAATTTAATGAGTTTTTTTTCAAAGCAATCCCTGATAAAGTGATGCCTGATTTCTATGTGTTTAGTCTTAGAGTGGTACATTGGGTTCTTCACTATACAGATAGTGCTTTCATTATCAATGTGGATTTTGGTATTCATGAAGTTTAAACCAAAATCCAGCATTTGGTTTTGAATCCACAACACCTGTCCATAGCAATTTGCGTACTAGCCATAGCCTTCAACAGAGGTAGCCACTATTGTTAAGCTTCTTGCATTGCCATGAAATGAGTCTCCTGCCAAGGAATTGACAACACCAGTTGTGGATTTCCTATCAGCGGCTGCCCCAGCATAGTCACTATCTGAATAAGCTTCGTGTCAAAAGATAATTCCTTAAGATACCATAGGCCCAAATTGGGTTTTCCCTTAAGGTATTTAAAGATCCTCTTCATAGCATCAAGGTGTGAAGTCTTGGGAGTAACCTGAAAACGAGAATAAACACAAACTACATACATAATATCAGGTCTAGAGGCAGTTAAATACATGAGAGAACCTATCATGGATCTGTATAAATACACATCCACATCATCATCTTCCTCATCCTTTGCCAATGCCACCTTGGTCTCAATTAGTTATTGCGGTCTTCACACTTAAGGTCAAACTTTCAAAGATCTCAAGAACATACTTTTCTTGAGAAATAAAGTCCATCTGCTTCGCTTTTGACTTGCAATCCAAGAAAGAATGTGAGCTCACCCATTGAACTCATCAAATCTTTCATCAAGGCCTCAAACTCTTCACGCCAAGACCTTCTTGTGGAGCCAAAGATGATATCATCTACATAAATCTGTACCAGTATGATATCCTTCTTGTCCTTCTTAATGAACAAGGTCTTGTCAATAGTACCCCTTGTTGTATCCATGCTTCTCAAGAAATATGGAGAGTGTAGCATACCAAGCTCTAGGAGCTTGATGTAGTCCATATAATGCTTTTATCACCTTATAAACCTTCTTGGGATGAGCAGTATCAACACAACCAGGAGGTTGATCAACATACACCTTTTCATCTATAGTGCCATACAGAAAGGCACTCTTGACATCCATCTGGTAGACTATGAACCCCATAAAAGAGGCAAAGGCTAAAAATAACCTGATAGCTTATATTCTAGCCATAGGAGCAAAAACCTCATCATAGTCTATACCCTCCTCCTGTCTGTAACCTTGGGCCACCAATCTAGCCTTATTTCTAACAACTACTCCTCTTTCATCCCTCTTGTTCATGTAGACCCATTTTGTGCCAATAACCTTTACACCATGAGGTAGATCTACTAGTATCCACACTTTTTGCAGCTTAAACTGCAACAATTCCTCTTGCATAGCTTCAACCCAACTTTCATCTATAAGAGCTTCAGTGATCTTTGTGGGTTCCTTTTGAGAAAGGAAACATGCAAACAAACAATGTTGTTGATTTTTGTAATTGTTCCTTTGCGCTTTCTGCATATAACTGAAAAGTGCATGAAATCCTGATTGTTGTTGCACTTTGCTTCTAGTTTGGACAGCTGACTTAGGATTACCAAGTATTTGACTTTGTGGATGAATGTTGTAAATCCTAAGTGTAGGAACTGGACAGAAATCTATCTCTATGGGTAAGTTGCTGAAGTTAGTAATCACACCTTCTTCATCATAAGAAGCTTCATCAAAGATCCCTTCATTAGGCCAATCAAAGATGTCCAATTCTGGCATTCTTTGAATCATCAAGATCATCATCAGGCTTTCCAGAATTAATAGATTCACTACCAATATTAATTGAGAAAGTACTAGTAGCCTTGTTTGCATCGTGGATCGGCTCAAGCGAATTAGTGGTGCACTACCAAGATAATGAGGAAGTATGGTAGCCTTGGTTTCGTATCAGCCCTAATGCTTTTGAGCCAGGCATCCAACTCTTCTAAAAGCTTGAACCGCTTCGAAACACCAAGTAGAGAGCTCAGTGATTGAAGCTCAGAGTTTCTTCTTTGGAGTAGTAGAAGGTTTCTCTGGTCCAACTTTAGTTGCATAATGTCGTAGGTACAACAATAAGCTCCTCTGTCTCTTCTTCTTCCTCAGAAGCATTTGCATTAGTACCCTCAATGTTAGTTTGATGAACCTGCATGTGGGTTAGCTTGATTCTCCAAAGATACAGGAATATAGTTCATAGAGTCAGTGAGATAGTCAATCTCAAACATCCACCTATAACCTACTCCTTTCACATTAGGTTTCTCTTCAAGAAAATTAACATGGAGATTCACTTCTACCCTCTTTGTCACTAAAATGTATACCCTTGATAACATCAAATTATCCTGAATATTAAGTGTCAATTTCCCCCGATAATGCTTGTAATTTATATCATTTATATGGATTTATGCTTGTTTTCCATTTTATTCCACTGTAAATTACATAGCAGTAGCCAAAAGAGACGCGAATTGAGAATTATCAAAGATTTATCATAGTATGCTCATTTTGAAGAAGTTACGAGTAATTATATCTCTCACATTACGCCGTAATTCAAAGCGTGATTCTAAAGCCAACTCATATCGGCATGCGAATTATCAAAAACATTACGACGTAACTATATTAGGTCAAAAGAGGATCCGCTGATAACTTACCGTAACTCTTGCATAAACTCTGGAGTAACCAAGAAATGTTGAAGATACGGCGTAACTACTTATAAGGTTACACCGTGACCGCAGATTAGTCTTGCTAATTACAAAGAAATAGAAGATACGCGACTATTCTATTAGTTACTCCGTAACCCATATCTCGCCTATAAATACCCACGATTTTCAAAGATTTCAAAGCATCCCATTACACATACCACAACCAAAGAACGTGGGAAGAAGCCAAAGGCAGGTCTAGAGGAGGATACGGAGCTATCTCCAAGGGAGAAATCACTCCCCTACAATACGCATTAGAATTTTATCTTTTCTTTACTTTCGATTCATGTATTTCATAACATTGAATATTGAATTGATTTGTATGGTTAATATGAGGCCTAGCACCTCTTGGGCTGGCCTAGTTATGATTCCTTAATTGTTTTGTTTGCGTTTGTATTACTCTTCATAATTATTTCTAAGCTGTATGCATAGTTTATTGGTAGCTACCTTGTTTTCAGTAGTTTTGAATTGCGGTAGAGGCTAGTTGCTTAGGAGATATGACCAACCGACCCTAAGTGAGTAGACTGAGATGGGAAGGGTAAGATATGACCAACTGATGACCCTTTCTACTTGTGCGATTTGACCAACTCCATCTACCCGTTTGGATGAACTTAAAATTAGGGGGCGAGTGTTAAGCTGCTAATGCCCGCACTCACTATTATAAGTCTAGCATGTAGCGTACTTAATGACTCGCTAAGGACCGGGAACAACTCGGACTTATGAGGGGACACCGACTTCTCTAGTGGTGGCATCTTTGTCGATAGGTTAGGCGACCCAAATGTTGTCCTCTAGACTTTGACCCACCAAGTAATTGGAAGTAATTAGACGTAGACATTACTAGCTAGGAGGAATAACTAGGTTAGCACCATTCTCCTCTATTGATTGAACCTTTGCCTTTTATTGCTTTTATCTGCTTTAGTAGTTAATTAATTAATTCCTTATCAAAATCATATTAAAATATGTGACACCTAGACTTAGTAATCATCCAACCACATAGCTCTTGGAAGACCTGGTTTTACCAATTACTACACTACAGCTACGACGGGTAACGCCGTTAGTGCATTAGGGTAGACCATAGGTATAACGAGACTTTATAAATATCAAAACACGTTAGTAAAACAAGGAGTTTTATATTAGATTGCTATTAAGTCTTTTATTTTCATTTTTGTTTTGTTTTAAAATTTCTAAAATTCTCACGATCATTATTCAAGTTTCGTGTACCATGAAGTTGTTAACATTGATGACCTCACTCTTGAGGAATATTTTGCTGTTCAGATAAGCAAGGGTCGGGTCTCGTAGCACTGGAGTTTGGAGCATCCGTTTCAAAATTAAAGACCAATTATGAGGGAGCTTCGCGGCTAACCCTTTTTCGTGAAACATGGACGAGGATGTGTATGAGCACGTTGAAAATGTCCTATACAACCCAAGCCTTTACAACATTCCTGCAATCTCAGATGTCGTTATGCTAGGGTATTCCCCATTCTTACTCCAGCTTAAGATGGATTGAAAGGTTAACGGGCGCTAATACTTGGGCTCCTTAAGAAGCACTTCATTCTGAGGTTTTTCCGTCAAGATTTCTAACCAGCCTTTTGGAGATCCATAATTTCAAGCAAGAAGACGATGAAACGCTGTATCAAGCATGGATAGATACAACCATCTCTTACACAAATGTCCCACATGATCCGAACAACAGCAAAAAGTCAACATATTCTACAAAGGAATCAACATAACTTCAAGACGATGTATGTGGACTATCAAGGACCAATCCAACATGACTCCTACTCTAGCAATTGAAGACATTCAAAAATTTGATCATTTTCAAAAATGGTAACGATGGGAAGCAAAAGAAACCATAGGAAGTTTTGATCGAATTGCGTACCATAAGCTAGCAAAATTGAAAATCTAAGTCGAGATATGCTAAAAGTCAGAGAAACCGTTCATGCCATCCCAGGTGAAAGGTGGGGAGGACATCTCACCAAGAATTGTCCCGTTAATATGAAGAAAATATAATTCGAAGAAGCCAAATATGGAGAAAATCGACCGTTTTAGCGAGGAGATGAAACGAAACAAGAATCTGATATCGGGGAAATTACAACCGTGGGCCTTATGGAGAAAGAAAGCCCAACCTTGAAGAGACAATAAACAAATTCTTGGAAAATTTAACCCAAAGACAAATGGAACAAGATGAGTGGCTAAAAGAATTCCAGGAAAACACTGACAGAAGTTTTTCCAATCACGACACAACCCTAAAAAACCTTGAATCCATGGTGGAAAAGCTTAGTGAGAAAGTAAGGATGAATAACACTAGACCGGAAGGATCAAAACCCACAATGGAATGTAAAGTGATTTTTGCTGATAATGGTCGAAGATTTAGGCTAATTCTCACACTGAAGATGCAGATGCTGGAGAAGATTCCATTGACAGATCGGAGTTACGTCGTAACCTGTCTAAGGAGTTACGGCGTAACTATATTTTTGACAACGGTCGTGGGGCTATGAAAGATATTGATAAGAAGATTCAGCTTGAGTTACGCCGTAACCAAAAATCCTAGCTACGGCATAACTGGGATACGGGCGTACGATTTCTCGAAGTGGACGAATCAGGAATGCAGGTAATTAACGGATGGTCCCACGACAATAATTTGTGCCCTCTGTCCCCATCTAAAAAGAAATATCACTGGTGTAAAAAGATACCCGTCGCTAAGGGGGACTGGTATAATCTATGGGCCTCGTGCGACCCAAGAAATGAGATTTGCGATGGCGGAAGCGATAAGGATAGGGTCAAAAGTAATAATTTCATGTAGGCTGCATATACTAATGAAGAAAGATTGGAAAAACTATCCTTCGAGGAAGAAGAGGAACCGCCTATTACTCACTGGTGTACTCCAATAATCATAACTGACGATGATTCCACACGAGCATGGCCTACATGCGACCCTTTCCATGAGTATTGCAACTGTGGTGATAGTCTAAAAGAAGAAGAATGGACGTGCCCTCATGATCTTGAAAGGCATAATATCAAGTTCGGAGATTTGACATTTGATGATTGGTACGCGATACAATTCAGGAATGCTAAAATTAACCCGAATCTTCTTAAAAATCTCCAAATTGATTACAAGGATCATAATCAGAAAAAGGAATTGGTTAATGATGACATCTACTACATGGAAGATCCTTTAGCGGAACCATAACAATGAAACCCGAAGTCATTGGTGTGAAAAGATAAAATCTCCTGGGGAAGTCTTTTGGGCATCATGCAACCCTTATGACGATAAATGTAATGGGGGAAGCAGCTTAAGGAGAATGGGAGAAGATGAATTCTTTTGGACCTCAACCAACGATAAGGAAATGACAAGTTTACCTTGGTTAGACAACTTGGGATTTGAAAGTTGGGTAAAGATCAAGTATGGACGAGTAGATACATTAACAAAGGAAAAGATTTGGAAATAATACATGAGTAAAGAAAATTCAAATGACGAGATTCCTAACAATTCGAGTGAAATAACAGTTGAGGATGACAAAGAGTTGATAAGAAAGGAGAAGGAAGAATGTAAACGCAATCGGTGGAGAATTTGCTCGATGAAGAATGGTTTTAAAGGTAAAGAATTACAGCGATGATTGAGGGAATTTTAGATTACCTTGAGTTGTAAGGAAATGAAGAATTTATCGACCCCAATGATGAAGCATATGAGCAAAGGAGATGCAAACCTTGGGATTCCATAAGAGGCCAACACCAATTATAAAAAAAATGAGTTCACCTCGATACCACTTGGGGGGCCGAGAAAAATTTTGCAAAATTGAAAGATCGAGACTAAAGAATACCCAAGACTGCCAAAAAAAAACTTGGGTCATATACAACTTAATGAAGGACATGGAGGAGGTTGGCCAAGTCCAAAGGCCACCATAAAGCCCGAGGCTCGCAGTCTAACTTAAGACTTAAATAAAGAAAAGTGCTCTTTCGTAGACAACCAATTATCCCTTTCTTTTGTTTTATTTCCATTTATGTAGGTTTTGTGTTTTAACCATTTTTGTGTGAAAACTAAGAGATTCTGTTACGCAAAGATGTTTATCCGACTATAGTTAGGCGTAACTTATCTTAGTGGTTACGCAGTAATAACCAAACCCTTTGTGAATTTCGATCCATCACCAATTACTGTGCATTCCATCTTAAAGTTATTACGCCGTAGCTACACTCTTTGGCACAGATGCCGTTTTGCCTAAGTTACAGAATTTCTATAAGAGTTCCGATGTACTTCCCTTCCGCTTTACTTCTTTCATTATAAACACAATAACCTTGTATTAGTATTTTAAATGAACTTTGTGGGTGTGTTCTGTAACACCCCCAAATTTTGTTTAGCGGAAGCATACGTATATTTGGGAGCTGCTATGGATCGTGAATCATAACACAAGTGATAAAGAACGGAATACACACTCTGTTTAATTCCATAAAATATTTTGAAATAATATCTTACAACATTGTTTAGATAAATGGGCACATCCCAATAGTTTTAGTGGTCCCAAAGAAAACATCATTTTGTAAAAAACACTTTTAATTACTACTTACCATACATCCGCTTCTTGCCTTGCTTCATGAACATAACTTAAAACACTCTATAAAATAAAAAGGTCGTCTAAAAATGGTGAGTTCATAGGTTTAAGTTTAAATAGTAAGTTCAGACCATAAGCAAAGTCATATAATCATTACAACGAATATAATGATATATGGATGAATGTCTATTACGTTAGCTCTAAGTTCATGCAACCCGATACTACTAAGCTTCGATGCTAAAAGATGTCATACAATATGAATTAGCAAGTGTTTTGTCCCTCAACACTTGGTTCGACATGGTACGACGCCGCTTTGGCCCAAGCATGGCCAACCAATCCAGGAGTCACCCTCAATAGATCTATTTATAACATCTGCTCCCAACGTGGGGAATTGACGGTTCATGAAAAGGGCATTCTCTAGGGACATAGGGGCTTAGGCTAAACCACGTAATAGTACTCATGTTATAGTTTTGGTCCATAAAATGTTTTGCATATTTCTCACCCCAAGATGTATAAAACAATTTATCAAGTAAAAGCAATATGAAACTCACCTTAGTAAATGTGCAAATCCAAATGTGGGATTAGTGATGGTTGTGAGCGCACCACACACGACCTAGATAAGGAGGGCAATGTTTTAGTTCATTGTTTTAAGTATTACTTACTTAAAATGGTTCAATGTAATTGTATTAATCATCAACGTAAGTTTGCAAAATTGTTGATATGGTTTTACTAGTAAGTATACAAAATATACACATACTTTTCATGTTGACATTAAGATGGTTTTAACATCCAAGTTTGATATGAAAAATATTTATAGCATTTAACTAGTAAGTATATAAATGTGTATATACTTATTTAAGTTGACACAAAATGTGGTGTTGCCAAAATATATATATAATTTATTTATTTTCTAATTGTATTTAGAAAACACTTAAGTTACATTTGAAGACTTTCGAATTTAATATATCACAAAATGACATAGTGGTCTCTATTTATTTATCGTAACTTGTTCTATACATATATAGTTCCATTAAGAAGTTTACTTGACATCCATGCATTTGTACAATGTCGTTAAATTTTGACGTACATCATTACGGGAATCATGTTTTTAGAATATTTGTTGTTTATAATAACTTTCATACATTTTGCTAAGTTGTGACTTGTACACATAATTGACGTTAAGACTATATGTTACGAGATGAAAGAAAGAATAGGCGGGACGGTTTAAGTTTATACTTTGCCTTCCGGTTATATGATACATGTTTTATTTCGCAGTAGTTTAAACCGCCCTGACAGCACCCGAGCCACCATGGGTCATGTCGGTGTTGATCACTTACTAAGGACCATATGGGCGAGGCCCACAAAATAACAGATTCCTATGCCACTTAACTCATTAGTTGGGTTGTGGCCCAATACTTGATGTCTAAACATTAGTACTTGGTAGTGCAATCACAGCAAATTCTTTGTGGGTAGATCACTACGAGAAAAAAAAAAAGATTGATATAGCAAGTGTTCACTTAAGTGAATAAGGTATTAATATTTCGAACCTAGACTCGAACCGAAGGGTGTCACGATTGATGTGCTCCAAGGTATTCGACTACTGGATGTTTCTAAGTGCCTAGAATATTACTCAAGTTTGATACATTAACGGAAGGTTAGAGCAACGAGTGATTTAAACCATGTGTTTGGTCGAGTACTACTAACTCACTTCCTTTGTTGCAAACTTGAGACGCAAGACCATAAGACCCTAGTATGTTTCTCATGTTTAAACAAGGTAAAAATCAAAGTTTGACATACTTTTAAACAACATAAATGTCGAATTAAAAAAAAATATGAGTATAGACATGGGTTACTTGTAGGCTTCATAAACTAGACTCAGATACCTTATTTTCCTTGTTCCCTAGTCTCGATAGAAAACCAAACGGACTCTAGTGCAAATGACCACACAAGTACATGTAACCAAGTTTTATTTACTAACACAAGGTGAAAATTTGTAAAACTAAATCTCTCAAATTCTTGTTTATGCAATTCGACAAGACCCAAACCATTATTTGACCTCATAACTTTGATGTACATTTCCCTTACACAACTAAGTTAACTTCAAACCAAATATGTGATAAATCATGACTAGCTCCATTTTTACAAATCGACTTTTGCCTCGACTAACCACCGCTGTTTAACTGGCATGATAGGTCTCGGCCCTCTAATTTTGACGCCAAGACAAGATAAATAAAGCAAAGCATTCCTTTTGACTAGAAGTTCATGTGGTTAACGATATGACAAGATTTGTAAATCCATAAACTAAATGAATGACCAACTTCAAAACTTGACATGGTAAAGCAATAATAAGAAATTGATATGACCTAATTCAGATAACAACAATTTCATTGATAAATTTTTCCCAAGCTTAGTATCATAAAACAATACAATTATCACAACAAGAAAGGCAAATAACCTCAAATCCAAAATGGTGGATGATCTAAGGGTTGTTTCTTGGATCGACCAAATAAGTCTTGATTAGCACAAAAATACCTCCAATTGCAAAACCCCAAATCAATTTTGGAAAACTCACAAACCCTAGTTTTTAGGTAAAAATTGAAAAAAACTGAGTTTGGGTTTTTGCATCTCCAAGAGATATAGAAGTATTTTGGGAAGAGCTTACCTCTCTCTCTTCTTGGTGTTTGGATTGAAGCTTCAATTTGGCTAACTTCCAACCTTAGAACGCTTTGAACTTTAGCTCAAGGTAGACACGTGAGGATGGCGATTCTCTTGAGTGATCTTTGCCTTGATTCTTTTGGATTCGATGAGTGGTAAAGGGATATCAAGAAGAGGATTTGAGAACTAAAAGCTTTCATGGTTTTGGTATGAGAGAGGGGAATATGTTGGATGAATATGTTGGGTTATCCTCTTTTGGAGAGATTCTACCTAGGATGGGAGTACAAGCTAGAGATTGAAGATGGATTTGATATCTTGATGATCTGCTTTTGCCTTGGTCTTCATTTTGAGTGGGATAAGAAAGACAAGGGGAGTATATCTAATTTTTATAAATTCTTTTCTTGTAAATGTATTATAAGTGTAATAATAAAGGTCTAAAATAGTAATGTAAGTAAAAGTGAGGGTACATGTAATGTATACTTATAATTTATTTTGTGTGCATGTACTTGTGTTCTACTTGTATTTGAGTCTTATAAAAGTTCATGTTTAAGTGTAAGTATGTTATATACTTTATGTCCCACGATATTACATTGTGACCGAGGCATCATTGTTTGATAACTTTTAGGTGTAATATCTTATGGTTACGTGATAGGCATATATTATTATTTTTGTAATATTTTTCATTACGTTTGTCAATTTGTTTTATCAAACCCACTTAAAGGCTGACGTATGTGGTCAACACTGGGGAAGACGAGATAACCTCTCGTCTTACAATTTTAAATTATAAGACAAAATGATATATTCATAAAATGATATGAATGCAAGAGTGGTGAAATTTTTACCTATGTGAGTTATCTACTCAAATGTTCAAAGCTTATGCGTGCTTTTGACTCATGCTTAGTAATAATAAATTACTAATTATCGCTTAAATTTTAGTATTTCACCGTGTCACATCCTCCCTCCTTGGAAGAGAAAACCAGTCCTCGGTTTTCGCTTAGGACACGGTGAAGTCGAGAAAAGGTGTCGGATTTGCTTTGAATTCTCTTCACGTCTTCCACGTATTCGGACCTCTTTAAGAGTTCCAACGGACTTTGACGATCGGGATGCGGCTTTGCTTAAGCCGCTTGATTTCTCTATCCATAATTTCAATGGGTTCCTCGATAAAATTCAATCTTTCGTCAACTTGGATTTCTTCCAAAGGAATGGCAAGAGTTTCATTCTGGAAAGGCATTTTTAAGTTACACGCGGAACACGCAACAGCAAATGAGTTCTTGTGGTAATTCAAGTCGGTATGCTACCGACTGACCGCGAGAATTTTGAAAGGTCCAATATAACGAGGATTTAACTTTCCACGCCTAAACGGATCACGCCTTCCACTGCCGCTAACTTTGAGCATAACTTTATCTCCCACTTGAAACTCAAGTGGTTTCCTCCTTTAATCCGCGTAGCTCTTTTGGCTGTCACGAGCCGCTGGTACCGGTTTTGATTTGCACAATCTTCTCGGTAGTTTCTTTGATTAACTCCGGACCAGTAAGTTGACTTTCTCCAACTCGCCCAACACACAGGTGATCTACACTTCTGACCATAGAGTGCTTCATATGGTGCGGCTTTGATACTTGTGTGATAGCCAAGTGTAAGAAAATTCAGTGGCAAGTGCTTATCTCCCGACCATTTCCAAAGTCTATCACACATGCTCTTAGCATGTCCTCCAGTGTTTGGATTGTTCTCTCGCCTGTCCATCAGCTTTGAGGATGGTGTTGTGTGCTCATGTCAGGTTAGACCTAAAGCATCTTGAAGCGATTTTAGTTTGAGGTGAAACGGCTATCTGCCGAGATGATGGAAGTAGTACACCATGGCGCGTCGATGATTTCCTTCGTGTATAGTTGTGCAAGTTTTTCCATTCCATCACTTTCTTTCATCGGTAGGAAATGTGTTTGACTTGGTAAGACGGTCAACTATTACCCAAATAGTGTCGTGAGCTTTAGAGGTTTTAGGTAACTTAGTGATAAAGTCCATTGTTATGCGCTCCCATTTCTCTGGGATTTCGGTTGTACTAATAGACCCGAGGGGTCTGATGTTCAAATTAACCTTTGAACAAAGTTAAACACTGGCTCACATATGTTGCAATGTCGGCTTTCATATTTGGCCACCAAGACAATTTCTTCAGATCAAGGTACATCTTGTCGGATCCCCGGTGTGGAGTATTTAGACTTGTGGATTCTGCAGATAATAATGTCGCAATTCCTCCAGAGTGGTATCCACTCGCTTTGAAACACAAAATTCCATCCGAACCTTTTACGAATCCATTTTTACTCGCATTCCGTAGTTCTCATTCTATGATTTTCCTCTTGAGAGTTTGATTGTGCCTCCAAAATCTTGGATGGAAGAGGGCGAACTAATTGTCATACCCAAGGATCCACTCTAAGAGGTTTTGGTCGCTCTTTTTCACTCGTAGCATCGGCAACTACATTCGCTTTACCCGGATGGTAACGGTAACGCAGCCATAATCACCGAGTATTCCAACCATCTGCCTCATGTTCAGCTCTTCCAAAATGTTGTAGACTTTGTGATCTGGTATACGACACACTTCGTACAAAGTAGTAGTGTCTCCAAATTCGAAAGTAACAACTGATCCTAACTCCAAGTCGTATGCTGTGTAGTTTTTTCTCATGAGTTTTCAACTGCCAGAGGGCGATGCTATCACTTTCTCTCTTGCATTAACACCGCCTTAAACCCTTATATGTGAAGCGCGAATAAACAACAAAATCTTCACAACCTTCCTGTAAGGCCAAGATAGGTGCACTACACAACTTTTTCTTTAATGAGTTGAAAGGCTTCTTCTTCTTTCTCCCACCAAACTTGGTGTTCTTCTGGGTTAACTTGGTTAAAGATTTGGCAATCTTTGAGAAACCTTCAATGAATCTTCAGAGTATCCAATGAAGTCCTAAGAATTGGATTAGGTAGGAGTTGTGGGTGTCGCCAACCTTTATCGACGATCTTAGCTGGATCTACATGAATACCGACCGATCACATGACCTAGGAATTGTGCCGGTATCCAATTCACACTTTGAGAACTTTGCATACAAACTCTTCCTTCTTCAATAATTCCAAGATCACTAAGATGTTCTTCGTGTTCTTTTCACACTCTGAATAAATTAGTCGATGAAAACATCACAAATTTATCCAAGTAGGGTTTACACACTCGGTTCATGAGATCCATGAACACAACTGGTGCGTTGGTTAACCCAAAAGGCATGACTTGGAACTCGTAATGTCCATAACGAGTTCTAAAGGCGGTTTTGGGAATGTCTCTTCCAACTCTTAGGCGATGGTATCCGGACCTTAAGTCGATTTTTGAATAAACGCTTGAACCTTGAAGTTGGTCGAATAAGTCATCGATCCCGTAGTGGGTAGCGGTTCTAATGGTTAGTTTATTCAATCCCATAGTCAATAACATTCGAAAGTTCGGCCCTTCTTTTTGACGAATAAGACCGGTGCTCCCCATGGTATGAGTTTGGTCTAATGAATCCTTTTCCGCAAGTTTCGACAACTGGTTTGACAACTCCGGAGTTCATGGAGCTAATCGACAGGTACCTTGAGACCGCCGCAATCGGGCACTAAATCGACCAAATTCCACCTGCCTCGGAAGTCCGCAAATCTTCGGACTTCGTGAAATTCTTACTATCGCACGCCCTCCAGACGCTTTTCTTTCCCTTCGGCCCTTCCTAAGTGACTTGTGCTAGGAAGATGTGACATCCTTCCTCGATACACCTCAACACCTTGGTAAGTGAAATGACATGCAATGTGATGCTTCTTCCACCTTGTCTCCTTCTGTTAGGACTTCATCTCCATAGGTATTCGAACGAAGCTTTGTCACAAATGATGATATTTTGCTAACCAATCCATCCCGACGATGACATCGAAGCTACCCAATGCTACGGGTATTAAGTCGATATTGAATGGGTGGTTTAATAGGTTAAGGGTGCAACCTCTTATGATGGTGTCTACCCTTTCTATGTTACCGTTAGCTAATTCCACGTTGTATGCATTCCTAAATGCAGTTGGGGCAATATCGAGTAGTGGACTAAATGTATTAGAAACAAAACTCCATCGCCTCAGATCAAACAATATGGTCGCATAACGGTTATTTATAGGAACGCACTGTCACAACATTCGGGTCTTCTGAGCTTCCACTTACGCATAGACTCTCCACGAGCTCCTTTCCACTCTTCTTGATTACTCGTTTGTCCAACATTTCAATCCTCATTCCATGGCTTCCTGGATTTCCTGCTTCCTTGTTTCCTCCATGGCCTTGGTTTTCGGTCTTTTCGGCATTCATTCTTATAATGCCCTTTTTCACCACAACCAAAGCAAGTTGTATTAGCTCTTGGTCTTGAATTTGTTTGAACCGCCGCCAATGATTTGGACCTAGCTCTGGTTAAGTGTCCGATTTTCGACGCTTACTTTACTTGACAGACATCACTTGTGGATGCAAAGTGCATCGGTTACACAATGGTGCAGCCCCCAGTACGGTTTCCTTTCCCCATACCCCGCATAAGCTTCTAGCAACATTTTGCCTCTTGTTTTGATTGTTGCGGTTGTTCCTACTGTTGTTGCCACGGTCTTCATAGTTGTTGTAACCTTGAGAATGGTCATCCCATTTCCTCTTATTGTCAACCACTTTGTCCATGGAATCCTCAATCACTTGGTCCATG
Source organism: Chrysanthemum makinoi (assembly GCA_910596185.1). Classification (NCBI taxonomy): domain Eukaryota; kingdom Viridiplantae; phylum Streptophyta; class Magnoliopsida; order Asterales; family Asteraceae; genus Chrysanthemum; species Chrysanthemum makinoi. The sequence goes on from OU343217.1 coordinate 134,260,454, forward strand.
AGTTTGTTGGCTACTGATAGTTTCATGAAGATCAGCCTTAGAAGTGGTGACATTGCCCTTGATAGGTTGGGGCGTCCTCATGTATCTCTAACAACGGTCTCTGGGAACCATTTCAGACACAATAAGGCTAGTTCTTGAATGCTGACATAAGTACCATATTGGTGCCTTGAACCTTGAGGTTCCAAAACTCATCCTCGAGTTTCTTAATCTCATTACGAGGAAGATTTCAAGTACCATTTCCTTGAAGTTCTCCCATGGGCATATAGGCAACATCGATACTAGTATTTCTGAAAATTGTTCCACTAGTCAAGGCAAAGATCCGAAAAGTGAATGATGCATACAACCTTAGACTCTTCTTTACAATCGCATTCTAACACGGGCCTCGAGCTTTTCGATCCATCTAGTCGACCGACACCTCCTTCGGTTCCACTAAAACCTACCATGGTTTTACTAAAGTCTTGATAAGTACGCGACCAGGGTGGTCTCGAAGTTCGCATTAGTAGATGAGTGGTTTTTGCCCAAAGCGCGCTCACCCGCCATTGACTAATTGGTCAATCATGGCTTGATTCATGATAGGTTGGAATGGAGTAGCCCTCGCGGTGAGTAGGGCTTCAAAGATTCCGATCGGTGTGACTCATTGGAATAAGCCGCTTGCACTTGGTTATGAAGTAACCCTCGCGGAATAGGAGCATTGGAAGCTCCACCGTGGTTGGTACGCTTCGATCTTCGCTTTAAGGCATTTCGCAGAAGAAAGGTAGTGAGATACATAACCTTTAAACAAGGTGGGCCTAGTAACAAGCAGGATTGTCACATAGATCATATGAGCAATCTATAAAAGAAAGACAATAGGATAGGAAAATAAGTTTTGATATAGATAAATTTCTTACAAGGTTTCTAAAGTACATGATGAGATACTAGCCGGAATCAAATACAATGGAAATACAACGGAAATACAACGGAAATATAGACGGAAGTACAAGAGTGATAACTAACACTAATGTTATAAATCCAGCTTAGTGTGATACATCATGAAATCATATCTAAGGATATCCACGCCGGTACGAGTTTCAAGCAATCGCCTCTCCTCCGAAATCCTCATCTGAGATGCTAACATAGACTCTAAACCAAGTAGTCCTCTCACTCTCTCAAAGCCATGTCTCTAGCCATCCATCGACGCTTCTAGCTCCTCTAGTCGTCCCACATATATTCTGAAGCTTTTCGACAAGGCTTGTGCTCACACCAACTCTGACATCCTCAACCCAGTCTCAACCCTAAAAACCGGACCAAGTGTCTCGAGCCCATGCTCTCAAACAATACATCAAGAATCGGTCCAAACCCTCAACCACGCCGCAAGCTTGTAAACGTGTTGGATCGACTCTCTAGTCGACAAGATGGACTCCAGAGTCTCAGGGAGTCCAAATTGAATAAATATCCTCTCGAGGGTCGATCACCATCCGGAGATCCTGATAAGTCCGCTCTGGCCTGCCTCAACCGTGCAGCCTCAATGGTCTGCTCGCCTAGTGGCGCGAGCGCGCGCCCATGTCTGCCGCAGATGGTATGAATGAAGGTGATGATGGACTGAGCTCGCTCGCAATATGTGGGTACAAAGCAAAATCACCACAACTAATATCCTCAAGCAATTCATTTTCTCATACCGCCCTAATCCAAATGGTGCATCAATGTCCATGTCATCGCTCAATCTGAGCCATCCCGGAGCTCATTCTATATCTCAAATTCCTGGATCTCCGCCCAAAGATATCCATATCTCTGCTATCAGCTAACATGTCCAGTGGACACTCTCGCATAGGTTTCGTAGTTCCTCCTCGTGATCCTCTTCCTGGATCTTCCCGGGTAGGAATCGAGATCTCCGAGTCTCCATGAGGTGGTGACTCGATGGATGATGGTGTCGTTGACTCAGTAGAAGGACCCATGTGGCAGCTCGGGTCATCCGAGCTAGTGGCATAAATGAATACCCTTGATATCCTGCACTCACAATCATGGGTTTTGCCCGCTGGCCAACAAAGTGATGGAGTGGTGGGGTAGGGTGGATGGAGTAGTGTAATAACCGGCCGAGATGCTAATGTGGCCTAATATACGGACTGGCTAAGTGCAAGTCGACGGGTGGTAGGTGAGTGAGCTAGATAGGATATCCTCCGAACATCTGAGCGAAGGTCGGTGAAGGCATAGTCTGTGACAAGACGGTGCATATGTGTAAGTATGTGGAAAATATGCTCATAATGAATATGAAATAGTGCATAAGTAAATAGGAAATAAAGCATGTAATCCTATTAAATGAATCTTAAGTAAAATAGCAAGTAAGGCGGCCTGGCTATCAAGGTAGTATGATGTTTTCAGTGAAAAGTAGTTATAGTTTAGGGTTTATATGTACCTAGTTCTCTATAACCTTGGCTCGATGCCAATCAGAATAACCCCAAATTTTGTTTAGCTAAGCACATGATATTTGGAGCTGCTACGATCGTGAATCATAACACAAATAATAAAGAACTAATACACACTGCTTAATTCCATAAAATATTTTGAAATAATATCTTACAACATTGTTTAGATAAATGGGCACATCCCAATAGTTTTAGTGGTCCCAAAGTAAAAACATCATTTTGTGTAAAAACACTTCTTTAATACTACTACGACCATACATCCGCTTCTTGCCTTGCTCATGAACATAACTTAAACACCAAAATATATAAAAGTTCTAAAAGCTGGTGAGTTCATATTAAGTTTAAATAGTAAGTTCGGACCATAAGCAAAGTCATATAGTCATTACAACGAATATAATGATATATGGATGAATGTCTATTACGTTAGCTCTAAGTTCATGCAACCGATACTACTACAATTTGATGCTAAAAGATGTCATACAATATAGGGACCCATAGCAAGTGTTTTGTCCCTCAACACTTGGTTCCCATATGGTATGCCGCTTTGGCCCAAGCATGGCCAACCGAACGGAGGAGTCACCCTCAATAGATCTATTTATAACATCTGCGCTTTCCCAATGGGGAATTGACGGTTCATGAAAAAGGGCATTCTCTAGGGACATAGGGGCTTAGGCTAAACCACGTAATAGTACTCATGTTATAGTTTTGGTCCATAAAATGTTTTGCATATTTCTCACTCCAAGATGTATAAAACAATTTATCAAGTAAAAAGGGCTATGAAACTCACCTTAGTAAATGTGCAACCAAATGTGGGATTAGTGATGGTTGTGGAGCTGCACCCACGCCAACCTAGATAAGGAGGGCAATGTTTTAGTTCATTGTTTTAAGTATTACGACTAAAATGGTTCAATGTAATTGTATTAATCATCAACGTAAGTTTGCAAAATTGTTAATATGGTTTTACTAGTAAGTATACAAAATATACACATACTTTTCATGTTGACATTAAGATGGTTTTAACATCCAAGTTTGATATGAAAAATATTTATAGCATTTAACTAGTAAGTATATAAATGTGTATATACTTATTTAAGTTGACACAAAATGGTGTTGCCAAAATATATATATAATTTATTTATTTTCTAATTGTATTTAGAAAACACTTAAGTTACATTTGAAGACTTTTGAATTTAATATATCACAAAATGACATAGTGGTCTCTATTTATTTATCATAACTTGTTCTATACATATATAGTTCAATTAAGAAGTTTACTTGACATCCATGCATTTGTACAATGCTTTAAATTTTGACGCACATCATTACGAATCATGTTTTGAATATTTGTTGTTTATACTAACTTTCATACATTTTGCTAAGTTGTGACTTGTACACATAATTGACGTTAAGACTATATGTTACGAGATGAAAGAAAGAATAGACGGGTTTAAGCTTATACTTTGCTTTCCGGTTATATGTTACATGTTTTGTTTCGTGAGGTAGTTTAAACCGCCTCGACGAGCACCTCGAGCCACCATGGGTCACGGCTAGTGTTGATCAATGCATAAGGACCTATATGGGGAGGCCCACAAAATAACAGTTCCTATGCCACTTAACTCATTAGTTGGGGTGGCCCAATACTTGATGTCTAAACATTAGACTTGGTAGTGCACCTTGTGCCAAATTCTTTGTAGGTAGATCACCGAGAGAAAAAAAAAGATTGATATAGCAAGTGTTCACTTAAGTGAATAATATTAATATTTCAAGCTAGACTCGAACCGAGTGTCACCATGATGTGCTCCAAGGTGTATTCGACTACCCTGATGTTTCTTGCCAATATTACTCAAGTTTGATACATTAACGAAGGTTAGACAAAGGTGACTAAACCATGTGTTTGGTCGAGTACTACTCAACTCGGTTCCTTGTTGCAAACTTGAGACACAAGACCATAAGACCCTAGTATGTTTCTCATGTTTAAACAAGGTAAAAATCAAAGTTTGACATACTTTAAAAAACATAAATGTCGATCAAAAAATATGAGAATCGACGGGTTACTTGTAGGCTTGCAAACTAGACTCAGATACCTTATTTTCCTTGTTCCCTAGTCTCGATAGAAAACCAAACAGACTCTAGTGCAAATGACCACACAACTACATGTAACCAAGTTTGTTTACTAAACACAAGGAGTAAAATTTGTAAAAATAAATCCCTCAAATTCTTGTTTAGGCAATTCGACAAGACCCAAACCATTATTTGACCTCATAACTTTGATGTACATTTCCCTTACACAACTAAGTTAACTTCAAACCAAATATGTGATAAATCATGACTAGCTCCATTTTTACAAATCGACTTTCACCAACCGTTAACTAACCGCAGAGGTCTCGGCCTCTAATTTTGACGCCAAGACAAGATAAATAAACCAAAGCATTCCTTTTGACTAGAAGTTCATGTGGTTAACGATATGACAAGATTTGTAAATCCATAAACTAAATGAATGACCAACTTCAAAACTTGACATGGTAACCAAGAACAATAAGAAAATCGATATGACCTAATTGATAACAATTTCATTGATAAAATTTTCCCAAGCTTAATATCATAAAACAATACAATTATTACAACAAGAAAGGTAAATAACCTCAAATCCGAAAATGGTGGATGACGAACGAAGGGTTGTTTCTTGGATTCGGACCAAATAAGTCTTGGATTAGCACCAAAATACCTCCAATTGCAAAACCCCCAAATCAATTTTGGAAAACCCTAACTTTCACAAACCCTAGTTTTAGGTAAAATTGAAATGAAACTGAAGTTTGGGGGTTTTTGCATCTCCACAAGAGATATAGAAGTATTTTGGGAAGGAGCTTGACTCTCTTCTTGGTGTTTGGATTGAAGTTTAATTTGGCTAACTTCCAACCTTAGAACGCTTTTGGACTTTAGCTCAATGTAGAAACAAGTGAGGATATGATTCTCTTGAGTGATGCCTTGATTCTTTCTTGATCTGCATTATGGTAGCAGGATATCAAGAAGAGGATTTGAGAACTAAAAGCTTTCATGGTTTTGGTACAGAGAGGGAATATGTTGGATGAATATGTTGGGTTATCCTCTTTTGGAGAGATTCGACCTAGGATGGGAGTACAAGCTAGATATTGAAGATGGATTTGATATCTTGATGATCTGCTTTTGCCTTGGTCTTTGTCCGTGAGTGGATAAGAAAGACAAGTGGAGTATATCTAATTTTTATAAATTCTTTTCTTGTAAATGTATTATAAGTGTAATAATAAAGGTCTAAAATAGTAATGTAAGTAAAAGTGAGGGTACATGTAATGTATACTTATAATTTATTTTGTGTGCATGTACTTGTGTTCTACTTGTATTTGAGTCTTATAAAAGTTCATGTTTAAGTGTAAGTATGTTATATACTTTATGTCCCACGATATTACATTGTGACCGAGGCATCATTGTTTGATAACTTTTAGGTGTAATATCTTATGGTTACGTGATCATATATTATTATTATTTTTGTAATATTTTTCATTAACGGTTTTTGTCATTTGTTTTATCAAACCCTTATCATAGTAAATGGTACGCAGCAAAGTGTCAACATCGGGGAAGACGAGATAACCTCTCGTCTTACAATTTTAAATTATAAGATAAAATGATATATTCATAAAATGATATGAATGCAAGAGTGGTGAAAATTTTACCGGTATGAGTTATCTACTCAAATGATCAAGCAAAGCTTATGCATGCTTCATGACTCATGCTTAGTAATAATAAATTACTAATTATCGCTAAATTTTAGTGGAAATTTACCGTGTCACATTTCCTCAGAACCCTCACGAGACTCCACTCGTCCACTGGGACACCAAGTGGTTTAAAGGCTTGTTGCATTTGCTAAATGCAACCGTGATTCCTACTTAAAGTGAAAGGTTTGTTTTTCATTTTCCATTTTTTATTTTAGAATTATGCTTGTCGGGTAGTGTGATTTCAATTGAAGTTTGCTTATGGATGCTTATAATGAAGGCACGACCTAATTTTTCTGGCCTTCTTTCTTTTGGAGAAAATTTCACGGAAGTTCTCGCCTAATTCTACTTTTCTCACCATTATTTAACGCTAGTACAAAAGGGACTTTGTACAATTCAAGGGGACGAGTAGAATTGTCTCTTGAACTTTATTTTTCCCTCGTTTTTTTAGTTTATTTTGAAAAATTATGCTATTTTTAAAATTTTGACATGTTTTTCTTAACCTAAATAGATTAGACCTTAGTCGAGCACATATAACCCTTGATATTATATGGTGAGATTAGCCTTATCCGTTTCCAATATTTTACCCCAAATCCACCAAATTATGAGTGTGCGGGTAGCTTGTAAACTTTAGAACTTGGCCTTTGCATCATTTCGAGACCATAGACAAGGTATGCCGAGATTAGCTATTTGTGATTTGGACTTTTCAGCTTAAGAAGGCAGATATAGGATTATCACCCAAAATATCCTATCATTGTGTGCTATCGATTAGTCACCGACACCCCCATGTGAAACCCTTTGTTGCACTTACCTTTACCTGCAAGATACCCCTAGATACACCTATCCGAGCCATTCATTTCATTTTGTTAACCCAATATATTGTTTCGATACACCCATACACCTTAGCCTACCCTATAGTCTTTATTTGTGATTGGGAAGTCATCTTTTGCCTAAGTTCAAGGTTCAAGTGGAAAGGTTCAGAATCACGCTGGGTCGATGACACATTCTTAAATATCATAGAAGACCCCCCGAATTCTCATTGTTTATCTCAAGTGGGGGAATATTATGTTTAGTTGATATGTTTTTATTATTGGAAAAAAATAGTTATGTTATTTGGTTTATTGTAAAGTGCAATGTTATAAGCACTATGTTATGAGCTTTATAGATTTAGTATCGCAGGAGGCCACCTCTCACATTCAGATTGGAGTTGGTTAGTGTGCCAAGCTTGGAGAAAAGATAGGGTGCCCATCATGACGTCCTCTAATGACACATCTACCTAGTATTTCATGATCCGGTTTCTTAACTTCAAAGCTTGAACTTCAAGGATGGGTGTGGTGATGACTTGGTTATATATTTAGACTATCTGCTTGATTTTTTATTTTACACCATTTATATATCCCATGTCTTATCCTACCCTTTAGTCATAGGCTGTCTAGGTGATGCATCCAGCAATCTTTGGTGTCTTGGCCATGGATTTGGTCATGTATCATTGATTTTGTCCACTTCATGGTGACATGTTAGTAATGACGAGTCACCCTTAACCTTTTCGTGTCACCCATATTGCCTCTGAAAATTGTTTAGCCCTTAACTCTAGTTTGTGTAACCGCCAAGCTTATGATAGAATACATGCTATGACTGTGCAATCACCCCGAAATTGACACTTAGAATAGTTGAGAGATTTGAGTGTTTCATTCCCATTTCATGAGGTGTTCGGCTTTGTTTTATTCTAGCATAAGGGATTTGTAAACTTATATTTTCCAGGTTATGGGAGATATCTTTTTAGGAATCTATCTAATAAGGACTACTTGAGGGCAAGTAGAGTTCAAGTGGGGGGATATTTGATAACATCAAATTATCCTAAATATTAAGTGTCAATTCCCCCGATAATATTTGTAATTTATATCATTTATATGAATTTACGCTTGTTTTCCATTTTATTCCACTTTCAGGTAAATTACGAGCATTGGAGCCAAAGAGACGCGAAATTGGAGAATTATCAAAGATTTATCATAGTATGCTCACTTTTGAAGAAGTTACTACAGCGTATCTCTCTCACATTACGCCGAACTAAAGCGACTTTAAAGCCAACTCATCAAGATTATGGCGTAACTATCCAAAAAAAGATTACACGTAACTATATTAGGTCAAAAGAGGATCCGCCGCCGATAACTACGCCGTAACTCCTTGCATAAACTCAAGCAATCCAAGAAATATTGAAGATACGGCTGTAAATACTTATAAGGTTATGCCGTAGCGCTGATCTAGTGAAAATTACGTAAGAAATAGAAGATTATGCATAACTATTCTATTAGTTACGCCGAACCCATATCTCCGCCTATAAATACCCACATTTCCAAAGATTTCAAAGCATCCCATTTATATACCACAACCAAAGAATGGGAAGAAGCCGCCAAAGGGTCTAGAGGAGCATACTGGAGCTGCCAAGGGAGAAATCACACCCCTACGATAAGCATTAGCATTTTATCTTTTCTTTACTTTCGATTCATGTATTTTGTAACATTGAATATTGAATTGATTTGTATGGTTAATATGAGCGGCTAAGCACCTCTTGGTGCTCAGCCTATGATTCCTTAATTGTTTTGTTTGCGTTTATATTACTACCGCATAATTATTTCTAAGTGTATGCATGCATAGTTTATTGGTAGCTACCCTTGTTTCGTATTTTGATTGGCTGCAGAGGCTAGCTAGCGTGAGATATGACCACCCTACTCTAAGTGAGAGACTGAGACTGGGAAGGGTAAGATTTGACCAACTGAAGACCCTTTCTACTTGTGCGATTTGACCAACTGATCACCTACCGTTTGGATGAACTTAAGAATTAAATAGTGTTTGTTGCTAACTACCGGCACTCACTATTATAAGTCAGCATGGTAGGTACTTAATGACTCGCTTAGGGACCAGGAACAACCGACATATATGAGGACACTACTTCTCCAAAGTGGGCATCTTTGCCGATAGGGCGAATTGACCAAATGTTTGTCTTCACTTTGACCCCACCAAGTAATTGGAAGTAGTTAGACGTAGAGATTACTAGCTAGGAGGAATAACTAGGTTAGCACCATTCTCTTCTATTGATTGAACCTTTTCCTTATTGCTTTTATTCGCTTTAGTAGTTAATTAGTTAATTCCTTATCAAAATCATATTAAAATCTGTGACACCTAGACTTAGTAATCATCCAACACACACATAGCTCTTGGGATCTACCTCGGTTTTACCGATTACTACACTACACGCAATCCAGTACACGCCTGTTAGTGCATTAGGTAGACCATAGGTATAACGAGACTTTATGAATACTAAACCCTGCCTGTGTAAAACCCGCGATCAACCCTATAGGCTTTACTATTTAGAGAGTATCCCACTAAGAAACCTTCATCAGATTTGCCATCAAACTTGCAAAGCACACTAAGAGTATCTAGAATGGTAACATGGCACCCAAAAGGTCTTATGTAGCTAATAATTGGTTTGTGGCGAAATAAAAGTTCATAAGGGTTTTGTACCGAGGTTTGGTCTCTTACCCTATTAAAGATGTAACATGCACAACTAACTGCTTCAGCCCAAAATATGGTTGGTAAGAGTGAGAGTCTACAGGCATGGTCCTAGTCAGCCAATTATAGTCTTGTTCATTCTTTCTCACTCCATTTTGATGTGGAGTTCTAGCATTACTATACTCTTGCCTTATTCCCTTTTTCCCACAAAATTCAAGCATATCTCTACTCTTAAATTCAATGCCATTATCTGATCTAATAATTTTAACCATATGATTAAGCTGGTTTTTATATGCCTAATAAAGGTCCAAGGATTCCAAGAGTTTCATCCTTGGTAGATAAGAAGAATACCCATCAAAACCTACAATCATCAATGACAAGGCAATAACTAGCATGATTGATGCTTCCACCGAAGTAGGCCTAAAAAGGTCCATATGTAAGGTGTGTAAAGGCACATAGATTGTTCTTTCCAATTTAGCCTTGCATGATGCCCTGTGTTGTTTACCCTTATGACATGCAACACATGAATGGTAATTTTTGAAAACCTTGGAAGGTAGACCTCTTACAAGGTTTCCTTTACAATTTTGTTTAGGTTTTTAAAATTTATATGACCTAACCTCCTATGCCATAATTTAGATTCATCAAGGGTAGCTTTTGCAATTAAAGTGCAAAACCTTTTGTGTCTTGTGTCTTCATATCAAAACTGTACATATTGTGTTGCCTAGGGACGTTTAGAAGTATATGATTTTCATCGTGGCATTTTAAAGTCTAAGACAACACAAAATATTCGGCTTTAGTAAAAGAACCTTATGTTGCTTATCAAATATTTGTGATATGGAAAAAATATTAAAATGCCATAGTTCTACAAAAGACACACTATCAAATTCTAAATTACCAACTTTTATTCTACCTTTACTAGTGATGTAGCCTTTGCTACCTCCAAATGTAACCGATCCTCCTTTGAATTCTTCAAAATCGTCCAGTGTGATCCTTGTTTACCATGTGCCTTGAACATCCACTATCAAATATGCCTCTGTCTCCCATGTTCATGAATGGATGTTCATGCACATAAAAAAGAGATTAGTTTCTCTTTGGGACCTAGGCCTGTACAGGCTTGGGTATGCCTTGTGGACCTGTAGCATTCACAGTGTTAAAATATATGGGTGCACTATTACTATTGGAGTTTGGTCTCAGACTCCAATTATAACTCACGAGGACTTAACAAATTCCTCTCCCTTTACAAAGATAAGATTTTGACATTTTTGTTGTATCTTTAACAATGGGTCTTCTCACAGGTGAATGTGATTTAACAAAATTTCTTCTCTAATTGAATATATTCACTGGGACTTTTAGGACTAGATTATGTGAGGTACTAGTAGATATTGGTTGTTTATGTCTAATGTAATTAACATTTAAATTACCAAGATTAATTTTAGGTATAATAGAATTAACTTTTTGCCTAACAAGTTTAACTTGCATACCAAGATTATATTTGGTCTAACGTAATTAATACTTAGACTAAAGAATGATCAAGATGTCTAGGAACAAATTGATTAGCTTTATTAACTCTGCTATATTTTCCATACCTGGTTTTAATCCTATGATCGTATAAAGACCCTTTGTTGCTTAAGTTTAACCTCTCTAGCCATTATTTTTCATGAAAATCACAGTCTTTGATTAAATGACTAGGGCTACCACAAACAAAACACGTTTTCTTAGAGAAAGAGTAACCTTCCCTAGTTCTTTCTTCATCATCTCATTCCAATTCATTCTATTCACCATGGGTGTCTCTGGATTTTTAACTTGTTGCCTAGGAGTTTTTAAGTGTGAGACACAACTAGGTTCAACTGCTTTTGGTTTTGTGTAGACACGACTCGCTTACTAACTATAATGTGTTTAGACTCGCACATCTTTACAGTGTCTCGGATTTAAACTCAACGGTAATGCTCGAGATATTTCTAATAGATCCTTCATCACATTGGATTGAAGGGTAGAATATTAACTGGATTTGTCTTTTGAGATCTACCTATTCCATAAGCAAATAAAGAGTCATCTTCTTCCTGCTAGTGGTTTAGGGTATAGTCTCCATTTAAGGGATGAGGAACTCCTTTATAGTTGTCAACTTTTGAAACTCTATTGTATATTGGTTTTTCAACAAAATCTTCTTCTCGAACTAACAAACACAAGTGTGGGAAAACTAGAAGGGAGGTTGAATAGTTTTACCATTAAAACTTTGTTTTAAAATATTTAGATCTAATTTATGTCAATCTATTTAAATGTGTATGTTTGATATTGATAGATAAGTATGTAAAGATGTAATGCAAAGGTAAAGAGTAAGAAACACAAAACCACGAACAGTGTTTATTGTGGTTTGTTACAAGGACACCTTCTTCCGGCTGGAATCAGTACACAAAATAGTGATGCGCCGGACAAGTTTTTGTAGGACGACTCGTAAGCCAAATTGCTCCTTTACAAGTGACGGCTTCAGGTTTTAAAAGAGTAAGCCGCAACTCGACGCCTAGATTTGATCCAGATGACGTCAGATCAAGCATAGGCGACGCCGTAGCAAGACTAACGCCAAGACGAACCCTAATGACGGCGACCCGACGGGCCACAAATAAAAGGGTGACGCCATCTCATGTGTAATCTTATATATAGAATCCAATTTTTAGTTTTCTGTAGTCTTTGGAGTAAAAACCTAAACCAAACAAAGGCTGTCTTGTACAGTATTTTAGGGTTCCATACCCTATCTTACATCAAGATAAGTGTTTTACTTCAATTTAATTATGTCTACAATTAATTGTGTGTATGCTTGCATGTTTCCCATGTCCGGCTAATTTACTTGTGTGTTTGCTTAGGAATATGAAACTTAATTATTGAATATTGATTAGTTGTCTCTTATCATAATTGTTAATGATCTAGTATTGCGATAGGTCATCCGTTGTGTAGTTAATGCTTGATTAATCTTTGTGAACCTTAGCTTATAGTACCTAGAGTCATTGTAGGCTAAACCATCCAAAGAGTACCTTAGTGTTAAGTTTATAAGTCCTAGAGATTTTGTAGGCAATAACCTTTGGTAGTTTCAAAGAGTTAGGAATAAACGCATACCCTACCTAATCTTGCACACAACGATTAAGAATAAGGAAGTGACAATTCAACCATCAATAGGAGATAATTAAGGAGTAATAAAACCTAAGTAAACACATCTTTAAATCATCATACTAGCACACAATAATTAGACATAGACTACATACACCACTAGATTAGATAATTAGATAAGTAGAAGTAATCAGTAGAAATACCAACCCCTAATCTAAACCCCCAGATTCTGCACCTTCCATTTCCTAAAACAAAACATAAAAAGATAAAAAAAAAATAATCTTCCTCAACCCCAACCTTAGCGTAGTAACTTCTCACTAGCATTCCTATTCCCTAGAGAACGATATCAATTCCCGTGGCTTACCCTAATACTACACTACAACGATTAGGTTCACTACCTAGGGTGTTGAAAAACTTGCTCGATAAAAGGAAGTTCCATTGACCCTAATGACGCATGTAGCGCTATCAAGTTTTTGCCGCCTGGGAGTAGAATAGCCGCTAGGAGTCCACTCGCTTAGGTTTCCTTGCTTGTTTCCTATCAAGTAAGCTTTTTTCCCATTTTAGCTTCCTCGTAGTCTATCCCCCTTCTTCGTGACCTTTATTAGTAATCCCATCACTTTTCATCATGGAAGGTGATAACCAACCACCATTCATCAACCTACCACCAAATGACCCGCCAAGAGCCCACTCTGGTGAATTGATACCAAGCCACCTAGGCTATAGGAACACCACTGAGCTTCCCACCAAGCAAAACTAAGGCCCTCGATCCAACACCATCCTGGTGCAAAATGGATGTGCATTCCATGGACTTCGCTCAAGATCCCACAAAGATCTTAAGGATTTCCTTAAAATTGTCTATTCCATCGACCTCGATGCTACTACTGGAGACCACGCTGGCTCAGGCTCTTCCAATTCTCTACAGGAAGCTAGTAATTGGTTTCTACTCACCGCTCCATCTCAAGTGGGATGATCTCATCTCTCGCTTCCTTGCTCAAATTTTCCCACCGGGAGAACCACTCGCTTAGGAATGATATCTTGATGTTCCAACAACGCAAGGTGAATCTCTATGAAACATGGACTCGATTCAAGGACTTACTCCATAAAGTCCTCATCACGCATTGATCTGGCTCCAAGTACAACTCTTCTATGATCATGTCAACTTCCCACCAAGCTATCCATTGACCAAGCCGCCGGTGGAAAACTTAGTGATCTCACCCCTGAAGAATCATGAGGTATAATAGGACCTTGCTCTCTATGACAACTAAAGTTGGAATGACCCCTGAGTTGCCCAAACCGCAATCTCCTTGCCTCCCATTAACTCACAATCTTCCCAAGTAGGATGCTCAAGCTTGAAGATCAAGTTAAATTCTAATGAGCTCCTACAAAATCCTAAGTCTTCACGCCATGTGAACAAAGTTTCTTCCTGAGCCGTGGTAGTGATCCTCATAACACGCCTTACACACATTCCCCAACAAGCTTCCTTGACTACGATCCTCAGATAATGGAACGGAGGAAGATTCTACAACACCTTAGACCTAGGACTTTTAATGAAACCGAGAAGCATGGAAGGAAGCCCAATTTTATTGGGGACAAACCAAAGAATTCACATCCAATGATTTTCATGGTCCCCATCTCACTGCCCAACCAACAAAAAACATTGGGGATGTTGCAACACCTAGTCGCGTGCCCCAAGAAGCTCTCTAGCTAAGCTCTCGGATCGCTTTAACCAACAACAAGCCGAGATGGATAGGAAGATAGATAACCTCTTGAAAGCCATGACCAACAGTGATAGGAAGGTTAATGCTATCTCAACTCCCGAACCTTCCGGTGTAGAGATTAAGGACCCCAAGTAAGCTAGTTAAGCACGCTCAATTGGCCAATACCATCACCTTAGCAAAACCTAATAGAACAAATGACGGTTTAACCATGAATCGATACTTGAGGTTAGTGAAACACCGAGGAATGAAACAACCAAGGAAGTAGATGAAGTTGACATTGATTATTTCAATAAGTTTCCTACGGAAGAAGAACTATCTCGCCACCCTCACTTAGTGCGTGACCTCCGCATGTATGTTAGAGAAGCCTCAGATCAGTGTTTGGGAACCCTTGGAATCTTAACATACCATGTTGTATTGGACACCTTTTCGTGGCAAAGGCCTACATTGACCGCAAGTCCCTAATAAACATAATGACTAGCACCTACTATAATTGGTAAGAAGAAGATCCCAACTAGGCAAGATCCCATAATTTTAGGGTTATTGCAATTTTCTTGGTAGAGTAGGATTGCCCAATGTAGGTAGTTTCACGCTTCCTACGGATTTCATAATAGTGGAAGATATTAGTACGGCCATAGATCCTAGCTTGTCCCATGTTATTCTAGGGAAACCTTTCTTAGAAAGCACCGGGATGACTTATGATCCCTCGTTAGGAATAGTGCGTTTTAAGGATGAGACCGCTGACGTAGCCTACCAAATGCCGTTTACGTTTGAAAAGTTTTCATCACTCTCCAATGATGAAAAGGAACTTAAACTATCAGTCTACAATAGGAATGAGAAGGATAAGGAGAAAGGAGTGGATTATGTCATGGCCAAGATTTTCGGTTTCTATAAGGATTGCTTGAACTTAGGACCGGAATATAGAACTGATTGGGGAAGAGACACTCTTAGAAAGGTGCATCATAGGGCACTTTACAACATGGAACCCCAATAGAGACCGGGCAGGGTATTAGGTGACGGTAATGAAGTCGTGAAACCCACTCTCGAAGTCTAGCTACAAGACTCATAAATAAAGAAAAGCGAGGCAACCCATGCTTAATTGTTTGCTTGTTTGTGTCGTATATCTTTTATTGATTGTTTATTCTCATGTTTGAATTTGTAAAAATGCTTTATTTTGTCTTTAACCTCGCCTTAATTACATATAAAGGTATTTTATGGATAAAGGAGGATTACACATCGCTTTCAAAAGAAACGTGAACATGAGAATTACAATTATGTAAAAGATATACATGTGTGTTTGTTCGAGTCAAATGCTTGTATCGAGTCATCATGGATGTTTTGCAGAAATTTTTCCAGATTCTAAAGATGTAAATTTTCCGTAATTTTTCCGAAATGCAGTCAAGTTTTATCAGATAACCGACGGCGTCAGATCGAACCGACGGCGCCGTGAAGGAGCATAAACAACCATTATTTTTTCTCGCTTTCTAAGCTACTTATAAATTTTTTGAATTTTCTGTGTCTTAATTTTTCGTAAATTCAGAAACATCCATTCCACAAGCATTATATCCTAGTTTAGTAGAGTCCTATATATACTATTATCACGATTTTACGCTGGGTTTCGCTTTGTTTTCCTCAAGTGTACAGGTTTAATTTACCAAGAAGAAGATACATAAGATGAGAAGGAGCTTTTCACGCAAACGTCTTCTTGAAGAAAGATGTAACCACCACTTTATAACGGATCCTACCGAAGCTAATCGGGAGTATTAGTTTTCTTTCCTTTTATTACCTTCCATTATCATAACTTTGATACTTTCGGGAACATTGGGGACAATGTTCAGTTTAAGTGTAGGGAGGTAAAATAAAACGGGAACTTTGAAACTATGCTTATCCTTGAATATTTGTTTTGTCCAATTGCATTTGTGTAATAAACCATGAGAAAATGTCGGTTAGGGTAATTTTGGCTCCAGATTTAAAATTTTTCATGACATATAGGAGTGGGCCATTAGTCTTAATAAAGCATCTCATGGATACGAAATTATATGACTAGCACAAAAACCCTTTACCACTTAAATTCCACCCAAAATGTGAGGATCCTCTTAGATTAGTAGGAATTGAAGCATTCATCTTCAATGCTTAGAGTGTGAACCGGTAGTATAATAGATTCTAGAACTTGTTTTGTGATGCATCCCGAGATCGCTAGTAAGACTACACTTGTGTAGTTAGGAATAACTAAATGATAAGAGGCATTAGGATAATCCTTGTTTGATGTACGTGAATATAATTACTTCTTCCACATCGGTTGAGTAATTCCCTCACACCTTGCGTTGTACTCATCTTTAGTACACGATTCCCCTAGTTAACCCTCGAGCCTATCCTTTTCAAGTTCTCGGATGTTTCGTTTTCCGAATATCAATAAAGAGCATTGTTTACACCCCACCCCCAAATGTACACCCAAATCGCTTTAGCCTACCTTGTATGCACTCACTTTTAGTGCATTATTGTTATCACACTAAACCCTTAGTTCAATTATCTAGTTGCTTGCATAAGTTGCTAAGTCGAGTCATATCCTTTGTACACAGTTTTCGGACGATTGGGACTCATGGGAAAAGTTAAAGTTTATGAAATGACTGAAGGGACCGTTAAATTCAAATTCCCTTTATTTATGTAATAATGTACTCCAAGTGTTTTGATCTTTTCAATTCGAGTCATATTAGTGTTAGAGTAATAAAAACTCACGTGTAGGGATGTGCCTATAAATCCCTATCATTTTGATGTTATCGTAGAGGATGTTAGAGTAAAAGTGTATGAAAAAAAACGAAAAAAGAAAAGAGAAAAAGAAAAAAATAGAGTGTTGAAAAAAGAAAAAAACCGGCTACCATCCTACATCTATCTTTAATTTATGTTTCTTTGTTGCTTATCTAGAGTCTAGAGTGTCGAAGTCTTGGCTTAGCAACGCCATTCTTCGTGATGCTTGTAACATAAATATTTTTGACTTGCCGCCACTAAATCGCCTATCCCACCAAACCCTTTGTTTCTACCGTAGTTTAACATTACAACCCTTTAAAGACCTCTTTGATAGTCTTTCCTAGGTGCTTATGCCAAAGCGATGGAGGTTTGATCTAGTCTCAAGCCTATGGTAATCTATGTACTAGGACCGTTAATGAGTGTTTATCTTCCATTTCCAACTTGTTATATTTCATATACACCCGAGATAGATGTGAGTATCCAAACACCCCACAGGTGAGTGCTATGATGTACTTCCGTTTGTTATGACTTTATGGGCTTATATGTGTTTTGGATTGTTCTAAACCAATGCTTCATGACCCCTAACTTATAAATTAATTGGTTAAAAGCACATTTGCTTGAGGACAAGCAAATACCAAGTGTAGGGATATTTGATAAGGTTTTAAATGTACCTTTTGAGGGTCGCTAAGCCCTTATTTGATCACTTTTGTATCCTATTACTTAATATCGTTCATTTTCACTTTTTAGGTATCTTGAAGGCAAAATACTGGAATGACACTTATTCGGACAAAAAGGCGAATATGGTAAGAAATGGCCAAAGTCAAGTAGAGACACTGTGTCATTGAACTGAAAAGGACTGCCAGGCAAAAATAGTGACGCCACGGACAAGTTTTGTGATGGCTCGGCCAAATTGCTCATTTACAAGTGACGGCTTAAGGTTTTGTAGTGAATCCGACGGCCTAGATTTGATCAAGACGACGCCGAGACGGGGACGGCATCACAAGCACAAGGTGACGCCGTCGCAAGACAAACGTGGCCAAGACGAAACCCTAATGACGCTGCACCACGATGTCACAAATCAAAGCAGACGCCGCCTCATGTGTAATCTTATATATATAATCCGGTTTTAGTTTTCTGTTTCTTTCGAGAAAAGTAAACCAAACCAACCAAGGTTGTCTTCAGGTCGGTTCCATACCCTATATTACATCAAGATAAGTGTTTTACTTCATTAATTTAATTATGTCTACAATTAATTGTGTGTATGCTTGCATGTTTCCATGTTCGCTAATTTACTTGTGTACTTGCTTAGGGAATATGAAACTTAATTATTGAATATTGATTGGTTGTCTCTTATCTTAATTGTTAATGATCTAGTATTACGATAGGTCATCCGCTGTGTAGTTAATGCTTGATTAATCTTTGTGAACCTTAGCTTATAGTACCTAGAGTCATTGTAGGCTAAACCATCCAAGAAGAGTACCTTTAGTGTTAAGTTTATCAATCCTAGAGATTTTGTAGGCAATAACCTTTGGTAGTTTCAAAGAGTTAGGGATAACCAATACCCTACGACCCTTAGACACACAACGTGATTAAGAATAAGGACGTGACAATTCAACCATCAATGGGAGATAATTAAGGAGTAATAAAACCTAAGTAAACACATCTTTAAATCATCATATCAAGACACAATAATTAGACATGGACTACATACACCACTAGATTAGATAATTAGATAAGTAGAAGTAATCGTTAGAAATACCAACCCCCAAATCCAAACCCCGAGATTCATACCTTTCCATTTCTAAAAAACATAAAAAGATAAAAAATAATCTTCCTCAACCCCAACCTTAGCGTAGTAATTCTCACTAGCATTCCTATTCCCTAGAGAACGATATCACATCCCCGTGCTTACCCTAATATACACTACAACGATTAGGTTTATCGCCTATAGGTGTTGAAAACTTGCTCGACTAAAAGGAAGTTCCTTTGACCAACGCGCCAAGTATTATCATAACACTGCCACCACAAACTCCTTATGAGAGAATCCTTTACAACGCCTTCGCCACTCTTTTTCCATACAAGGCTAGACACCGGGTTCTTCCACGAGGTAGAACCAAACCTATCACAACGCCGCTACACTTTATCCGTACAAGGCTAGATACCGAAGTTCCATTATAAAGGAGGAACTACTACCCAAAAATAACGCACACCTATCCCAGGGAGACCACTCCTTATTACAACATCATCAAGGATATCAATATCCTCAAGTACAACCTATCTATATTTGTACATCGATGCATGATATCGATTGTACATCATTGGCATCTTTCACTAGTGCCCTTAACACTTATGGCATTTTTTCACTAACCTTAGACACGGACGCTCGCACCTTTCACTAATCCCTTCAACTTGACCCTTTTGGCATCCTTCACTAATGCCTTAGACACATCACGCTCGCACTTTCACTAATGCCTTCAATGACTTTTTGGCATCCTTCACTAATGCCTTCAACTTAACACTTCTAGAGAGGAAGAAAGAACTATCAACAAGATAACTTCAATAGTCTTGATGATGTTAAGCTAGGCAACTCATGGACTTTAGCTTGCTCGACTTCAAGAAGTGGTGATCTCGCCTTTAAGAGGAACCTAGAGAATCACACAAAAACAAACTACATAGTAGAGAGATCCTTTGATATGAGGTTAGAGAGTTTACAATACTTGAGAAAGTATGTATGGGAGTGGTAGCCTAGAATGAAGAAATGGCTCACTATTTATAGACAAAAACATGCTATCGCTCCACGGATCCCTTGCTTGAGGGATCCGGCCTAATGTATTACTAGGGATCCATAGGACGCCCCTAGATGGGTTTGTCATGGATCATGGATCATGGTTGTAGGTTTTGTTCCATGGGTATCCAAATAGATACAATGTATCTAGAAGAAGCAATGCATCTAGTCAATAGGTCATGGGTTAGCTCCATGGGTCATGGATAATACCCATTATGACTTATGCACGATGTCATGCAATAGGTCATGGGTTATGGATCATACTCCATGGGTATGGGTAATGGACTTTGGGCTTTACCCAACTACATTCAATGTATTTAGTCAATGGGTCAAATACTTAGATTTCTACCCATTATATTACCCATTATAATACATACTAAGTACGTATATATCTACCCATTATGTAAACACTAGTTGTTATACATATGCATTACTATAACATGAAAACACTATTACTTGTTTAGTGATTTATATAAAGACGTAAGTGTGTTAGTAAACTATTGGCTCAAACCATTACATATATTTTGTTTGTTTCATAAAATGATTTTATGTTTGTTATCGACAAAACATTAGAGGATCGTAAAATATAAATAAACGCTTTTACGGCTTATTTGTATTAACAATCCCCCTTTTTTGTTGATGACAAAACATAAGATTATTTTAAGGAAAACTAAAATTGTGAATTGTTTGAATTGTTTTACTCTTTTCTCCCCTTTTTGTTGAAACAAAAGAGCCGAAAAGAAACTAACACATTGTTGTAAGAAAAACACGAAAGGTAAAATAAGAAAATAGAGAGTAAGGGAAGAGAAGGATTCTCATCTTAGCTCCCTTGACCGTCCGCCCCTTTGTGAGGGCGCCAAGTATTCGTAAAGATTGAAAGTGCTTTGCAAATTAAGTTTGCAAATGGCTTTGTCTTTTGATAACATGCTCCCTTGACGAAGTGCTTTCCTTTGCAAGGATGACATCAAGTAATGTAATCCTATGTGAAGGTATTGCAAATGATTTGGCAATGTTTTACTTTGACAAGAAACTCCCCTAGCTAAGGGTTTCAAAGTCTTCATGTGTATATTGAAAATCTACAAAACAAGGGTTAGAAAACAAGTATATAACGATAATTTCCCGCAAATAAGACACAAGTTAGTAATAAAATTGTCTTCTGTTGCACGGATCCCACGGTTCCTCCTTTGGAGGGATCCGCCTAAGCTAAAACCGAGGGATCCGTCACTCTGCGTGAGCTTAAGACAAAGAATGGTGATGTAAAAAGTGATGTTAACATCAAAATGAGATATGTATTAAGGCACTAAACATATTCTCAAGACAATATGGCATATAACATGTAATTTCATTCAATAAAAATACGAGAAATGATCTACATATCTCTAAAACTAAGAGAATGATTCAAACATGTAATACATTTTCTATTAATTCTAAGAAGTAATGGAGACCTAAAAAGCATCAATGTGCTTGAATCTAAGGATGAGTAGACTTGTTGATTTGGTCCAATCATTCAAGGAGATGATTAAACATGAAATGCAACTCATTTGGTTTCTTGAACAAGTCCTTGGGTGATTTTGACAATTAGAGCAATTATTGTCATGACTAGAAACCAAGGAGGTGGGATGTTTGGTGAGGTTCCACAAAAGATGGTGAGGTGTGTTGAGAAAGCAACGAGATGGTTCTACTAAAATTGAGGGTGATGATGCATGAGTTGGTGGTGGTAATGGAAAGTCCTCTATATGGTTAGATCTTTGGTGATTCCTTGTCTCCAAAGATGGACTATTTGGTGATGAAGGTGGTTCCCTATTTAGAGAGAAGGTTGGTGAATGGGAATTTCTTGGTGGTGAGACTTCTAATGAGTAGATATTTGGATGAGAAAGAGGTTCGGTAATGGAATGTAGTCTAGGATTTAGGTGAAAGGTGTTTTACTATAGCTAGGTGTGTTTGGTTTAGTGCTTGATGAAGCTTTTTCCAACTCAAAGGTCTAATGCTAATTCTACCGCTCTTTTAGCTATTGTTGATTGAGTTTGTTGAGGGGGAATTCTAGCATTTGGACTTCTTATGGGTGATGAATCACCGATGATATCTCATGGACCATGAGCATTCATTTTGGATGAAGCTTTGGTTGAAGATTTCTCGATGATGCTTTAGTCATAGTGAAAGGAGAGGGTGTAGTAGAAGTCTTAACCATCGATTTTTGTATTGTGGTATGAATAATGGCTTAAGCTCCTAAGATTGCTTGGTTTATAAAGGATGATTGAGTTAATGAATTAAATTCTTGACCACTAAGAAATTTGGCATGCACCAAGGTCAACTATGGTGTTGTTCTACTCTAGGGAGTCATTAAATGACAAGCAAAAGTGTTTAGATTACCAAAGAGGGTTTGAATTTGGAAGAAAAATCATCAAGTCGTTTCAGTATACGGTTCCTCTCACTAGGGATCCGCCTAGTTATGCTAGGGATCCGTCTCAGTTAGGATTTAGAAAATACTGTATTAAAGTGCTCACACCTCAAGTATTTGTAATCTTAGAAAGCTCAGAGTCGAAGTTATTTAATGTCATGTAGTATTTAGTTAAGTAATACCGTGGAGGATCTGACGGTCTTTACCCACTCAGATGCCCCATCCATAGCCCGTTAGATGGCGTTTTGTGTAAAGATTATAAATACTCTCTACCTCCCAAGGTAGAGAGTTGGAGCTCATAATAAGATTTTTCTTCTCTCACTAAAGTTCCCAAACCTCTAACTTTCTCTCTCTAGAAAATCATCTATAAGCCTACTTGTGTTTGTGTTATGATGTGTATGTGAAATCCAATATGTATCAATTGGTATCAAGAGCCAAGGTTAGATCATCTCTTACATATCCTTGGATTTCTAGTGGTTTTTAGGTGGTTTCAAGTTTGAAAAGTTTAGTGGTTTTTGCATCATTTGGTTCATTTCTAGTGTTAAAGTTTGAATTTTGATTGTACTTTTGTGTTTAGGATCATCATAAGTTTTTAGGTTTTGATTTGGAAGGCTTGAATCATCATGGTTGAGTTGTTTTTGGATTGAAAAGTGGTGTTTTTGAGTTATTCTAGCTAGCTTAATTCGAGCCACGGATTTTTAATATTGGTAGCTTAATTGCTTTGTATGTTGGTAGTGATTTGTAGTGGAAGTGGTAGCGACTTGGTGCTTAATTTTGTCTATTGAGACAAGCCGACAAACAATAGAACTTAGTGGATTCTCCACTATGGTAGCTTAACTTTGTGAAGGTGTAGCGACTGGACATTAGCTAGTTGCTATTTAGCTCACTTACTTAGCTAGACTTGGTGCTTAGCTTAATTGTCTGCCAAAAAATTGTAGCAACTTGTGTCTTAGCGACTTGGCATTATAGCGACTTGATTTAAGAATACTTAGCAACTTGGTGCTTAGCGACTCGGGCTGCTCTTCTTAGCTTAATTTGGTTAATTATTGTTTGTAATACGGTTTTCTTGATTAAGAACTCGCGGAAAGAATCTATTTCCGGTTTAATCATAGAGTTTTAAAATCGCCGTAACTGTTAACATGTCCCACCGCTATCTACAATCATCTCCACTGGCGTCGGAGGATGTTCAAGCAGCCTGTTCAGATACTCGCCCACCTATGCTTGATGAACTGACTACTCTTGGGCTCAAAGAATCAGATTGACTGTCTTGGAAAGGAAAATGGGGTCAACATTCTCAAATCCATTGATGAAGGACCTTATCGGGTTGAGACTACAAGAGATATAATTGATACCGCCAGATGGAACCATGATCTTGGATTGGACGCACCAAATATTATGATGAGCTCAGTGATAAGGAGAAAAAGATTCAGCGCCGACATCGGCTTCAAACATCATACTTTCGTGGTCTCCAAAAGACATCTACAAGCCGATCAATCACAACACCGGCCAAGGCGCTTTGGGATAATGTCAAGATGCTTCTCTCAGCTCAAAGACAATGAGAATCTCAACCGTATGATGAGTTTGAGCACTTTAAGATGAAACCGTAAGAGAGTGTCTATGAATTTTACGTGAGATTCCACAAACTGGTGAATGATATGAGGAATATTAAGATGACTATGCCAATATTCACCGAACTCAAAGTTTGTAAACAACATGAATCCGTAATGGGTTTGTCACCTCGTGAAGCTAACCAAAGGATTGAAGAACACAAACTATGAGCAACTCAGATGCTCTTTCTTTCGTAATGAGAGACATGCCATGTTTGGAAAAAAGGATTCTTGAACAATTCAAAACAAATGTGGAGAAACAAACTCCACCAATGATTCTACAGCCTTCTACGCCAATGTTGGAATTACCACCAAAGCCTCACAAGTTATTCCCATGGGTGATGGTAATTACAAACTCATCCCGATCCAAAGATATAAACCACAGCATCCAAATACATTCATGGAAAACTTCATCAATCAACTATCTCTCATGGTACCAAAACATGAACTCTCTTCCACACACCAACAATAACCTCCAGCAAGAACATCCAATCCACATAATCAAGCAACCGTCGGAGATGGAAGGTTATGGTGCAACCGCCCAAGAAAGGGTATGAACAAAGGGAAAAGAGGGAGCGGGTAGAGGTTATGCCGCTAATCAAATCGGGGCGATCGGGAATCAAGGTCAAGCAAAAGCCAATCAAATGCTACAACTCATGGTGAGGGACATATTGTGGAACCAGACATCTCCAAAACGCCCCTAATGTCAATACTTCGTAGACAAGATGTCGCTTGTGTAAGCTCACGAAGAGGAGTTGTTGTTTTTTGTTGAAGGGAATGCTAAGACATATGATGTCGATGTAGATGAGTACCAAGCAGTGGTATGGGTCGTAATCCAAATGCATTTCAACTATCGTTATTAGATGCTTATGATCTTGTGGATGATGAACCAATCGCTCACCAATCTTCATGGCAAGGATCTATCCTATAGTCTCTCCTAAGGTTCCTTCACCGCAACAGTCGGGTCCATCCAAAGAATCAATCATCTCAGAGGTATTAAACTCAGACGACAGTTGATGAGCAAAGATATAATGAAGTACAATCTCTTGAAACTTATGATCTCGATGTTGAAAATGTTGGAAATAGTATACTGTCCATATAATCAACATGTGGCTCAAAGTGAAAGTGAGATTGTACCAAGTGATGTATCTTCAAGTACTAATGATGATTGTGTTTTTATGAATACAATTATGCATTGCCCATGATGATTCTGCTACCTCAACCCAATGCCTATAAGGAACAAGTTACATCTATGAACAACGTATAAGTTTGAGTTAACTACCCGAAAGGAAATGGATGACCAAATGCTAATAATTAGAAAAAAGTAACTTTAGAGAAGAAGTATTAAAACAAGAGTTAAACTCCTTACAAGAAAAGCTTTCTAAAACTCCTTAGCAAAAAACAAGAACTTCAAGAAAATGTTAAAGTGCTTAAGCAAGAATTCGCCACAAGGAGTCAAAACTTTGAATGATTTTTCTAATCTAAAGACTTTGAAAACAAGCTTGAAAATAAGTTGTACGTACAAGGAAACACCATTCAGACCGCTCACATGATCACTAAGCATAGAGTTCTAAGTGACAAACATAGTGTTGCCTTAGTTGATGAACCAAACCCCAGGCTTGTAAAAGGCTGTAAGCTCATAAGGTACTCAGATGATGGTAATGAGATCCTTAAGCCTAGGCGTGAACCTAGAAGCTACTGGAGAACACCGAGGAAGATAGGCAGCTAGAAGAAGTCACTAGAATGAAGTTGGATGCAAAACTTAAGAGCCCTTTGTGCATAGAAAAGAAAATTATAAACACCCAATTATGCTAAGGACAATTGGATTGCCTTTTAACAAGTTTAGACCTCAAACATACCGACCCCTAACAAGTGTTCTGGAAAAAGGATATGGACATGAAATAAATGATGAGTTTGTTGCATGTAACCCCATGTAGAAGAATACCTCCTCGCCACCGCATCCCCAATACCTCCAATGCATTTAGTCCCAAGATCTATTCCTACCAAGAAAGCAAGACCTAATCACAAGACGCTATTTATCAACTATTTGCTAATTTTGAGAAAACCAGAAGAAAAGGGATCACACCCATCGGGATTAAAGGGGAAAGGGGTTTTGAAACAACCTAAAGAATGTTATTTAACTGAGGAATGTCTTTCTTCAAATAATTAAAAGATCAATTGGAGTCTTAAAAAGGGATGGATTTAGATATTAAAGAAATGGAAAAGGAATTTGATGCGATGATTGTTGAGGTTAGTGACTATGAGCTAAAAACTAAAATATAATGAGAGAGGAAGAACTTGCATACCTTGAATGAGAATCTTATTTCTGAATGTATTGCTCAAGATGTGTTTTACACCGCTACAAATTATTCCATTAATGCTTCTCAATTTCATGAGTTATTCAGAGCTCAAAGTCTCCCATGATCGCGGTCATTGAGCTTGAAATAAAAACCTAAACTAAGTGAGAAAATTGAACAGATGATCAATAATTTGCTAAAACATTTTTTAAGCTAGAAGTTGAACATTTTGATTTACAACTAAAATATCAACATCTCAAAGAAAATGTTAAAACCTCAAACATCAAGATATCCTCGGATGGTCCGTGAGTTTGATGCAGCTTTTGAATTAAACAAACGTGATGAATGATTCAAGCTCATAAATACCATCGTAAAGTTGAAAGCCCAAATTTCAATTAAAGGGTGAAAAGAACAATGTGATTGGCCAAATCCTTCCTCCTTTTAGATTCTGAATTCTATAATTTTCATCTTCAAAACTTAGTTAATGTTTTACAACAGGAAAATGAGAGTTTTCTAGAAGAAAATGAAAAGGTCAAACAACATTTCAATGAGTTATTTGAATCAATAAAGGTCACCTTAATAATAATAATGATAAAATAACTTCGCTGTAAAAGAAATTGAGAATCTAAAGAGTGCTAAAGGGAAAATGCCAATGACCAATGAGGAGAATGTATCAAAAGCGGTTTGTAATAAATATGCTTTGTTTGTGAAATATGTTCCTCCTTATCTTAGGAACAACAAAATTGCTATTCAAACATATTTCTCATGCCTTAAGGATAGCCTAGAATGTCTCCGTGAGATCGCTGGAAGAGGATAAGTTAGAGAAACCACTTGATAATGCAATTGGTCATGCATGCTTATATGCTAAACGATCTCAAGAACTTCTAGAATGCTTAATTACAATATGCCCTAAATCCTTAGGTGAGAAAGTTAATCCCTTGATACCTTGTTCTATGCCTTGTGCCAAGTATGAAATTCATTCAATGCCCAATGTTATGAATGAGAACTTTTGTGTTTTCAAATAGTTCGTATCCAAAGACCTCTAGAACTAAGAAAGTGAACTTGTGCCTTCAAGTAGTTCAGATCAAAGCACTCTAAACCTGAAATGCAAAAGTAGCAAACCAACTAATGTTCCCATTCCCTCTACAGAGTAATCAATGACATTAAAGCAAGTGTCAAAGTCTCTGAAATACAAGGAATGATAGAACTCAAGCTAAGAATGTGAATTGGAAGAAAGTAGAAGATCACCCTAGGAATATTAAGTTTGAGTTGAATAAAACGAATCGTATTGATTCTAGTATTAGCTATAAGCGCATCAGAATTAATTCAATTCTCGCTACTATTCGCAAAACCATGTAATGATGACCGCTATTTCTCACTAATCATGAATGTGATGAATGTTTTTCTAATGTCACAAATGCCCGCAAAACCAAGTAATGCTAAAATTCAAGCTAAGAAGGCTAAAAGGCAAAGCGCTAAAAGAAAGGAAAACAAAGGAAACCCACCGTGAAGGAAATTTAGTAAAATAGGTTATCAATGGATACCACGCCGTAAGATTAATGAGCTTTGCCCTAAAGTTGCTAAATCAATGCGCACTAGAAAATGGATGCCTACTGGTAGAACTATTCCCTTAAGAAATGAACATACTTTGAATAGGTCAATATGGACACTAGCATCAGATCTATTTCTAATGATTCCATTGTTTTACTGACGCGTGGTGTTCCAATCATCCTATTAGCCAAGTGGAACCCATTCTGCATGGGGATCCCAATTATCCGCTTATCCATTCTTGT
>OU343217.1:134288647-134354848 GCA_910596185.1 Chrysanthemum makinoi
GAATCGAGAGAATGGTCTGCACGGAATATCAGTGTCCGGTGAGTAATACTGATCAATCATAGGTTGTGCCTAGCGAAAATAAGCGGAAAAGAGTGTCTAGTACAACGAGTGTCAATATAGTCTCGCCCACCCAGCCAATGTTAGGCCAAAAACACATATGAACCAACGTTAAAGGACATACAATTTAATGTGCTAGAAGGACGTGTACCCTCAACCCCTGCGTCTTGATGGATATATCAAATGAGATGTTGCAGATTGTTGGTGTCATTTTGAAAGTCAAATCGCAACTTAAATCGACTTAAAGAAATTGACCATGTATCCGTTCTTTATCCTTTGTTAATGCATTAAAATTGGCTTTTGTTGGCGCTCAAATTGCAACATAAAGAAGCGCTGCATAAGATTGTTGAAACAAAATCAAATTATATGCTATAATATATTCGGCGAATGCTTTAAAATACACGGAATTATAAGTAGAATGTAAACAAAAAAGTTATGAATGAAAATCCCTTGTGGTTGATTGCACGCTCATTTTCATAAATACATGTCATTAGAAGATCGAGGGATTTCTATTCTCCAGAAAGTGTTCACTCCATTTCAACCTTATTAAATCAGTGACACCATATGCTTTCAAATGATTCCCGACATGCGTTCTAGGTCAATGTACATTGCGCAAAAACAATAGGCATCTTCGCAATAACGGTTTTTGAATATCAAATTAAATAACATAAGTATATCAAACAAAACCGTAACTTAATATTAAGCCCTGTTTCTTATTGTAGAAAAAATATTTTGCCTTTAATACCAATATTCACCATCTTCATAGGTGGCCTATAATCTTTTCGATGCAGGCACAACTTCTTTAGTCTCTATACAAACAATAAATGCATACATTTGTTGATGACTTCCAGTTCATTATAAGGATGAACATTACCAATGTCGCTAGTTACAGGATGAAACACATCAAATGGGTTGTGAGCAGCTTAAAGTGTATTACGAATGCAGACCATTAAGACGAAGATCCACTGAAAAAAGTTACATTGGTTACCTATGTCAGTATGGTTTCATCATATTAACTGAAATATGAAGAAAAAAAATTAAACGCACACATTATAAATTCATAAGAAGGAAAATAAAGTGATGTACACGGCTTTCAGTTTCAAAATAAGCCATGCCTTATTATACCCCTTACGATGCTTAGTAAACCATGCTATTTGGACATTATAGAAGACAAACACTATACCTGCGTTGGTTATACGTGTGAATAAAATGATCGGCAAAGCTCAGGATCCCTATACCATCTTGTGCTACATAATCCTGCCAAAATAAACAAATCCAACACAATCTTTAGAAACACTTGCAAAATAAATAACTACTATTGTTTCTAAATACCTTTTTGCTAGTGGTCTGCCAATTACCATTTTCTGCATACGGGGTGTTTGTTTAAGCTTATTTGTGCGGCATATGGGCTTATTACCTTTATCTGACTATGAAGCTTATCAATTCTATAACTTGGTTAAGCTTTATAAAGTTTATGGGTAGATGGTAATCTAGCCGTGTGGTTGGCATGTGCAAGACGTCAACTGAACTCAGACGCATCTTTGTAGGGAATTTTAGCTGCGACCTCCTGTATTAAAGACCAACTAAAATATTATATATAAGTGATTGAGGAGTTTTTGTGTATTAACAATACACCTTAAAGAACCTCTATCACTTGAAAGTAGGGAGAAACATAAATGTACGAAAAATGAGATATTAACCTCTTGGGATGATCGCTCACCCATAACATTAGTACTATCCAATGTTTGAGAAGCTATTTTTTTCGGTCCTTGCTCCCCATATTCATATACTGATAAGAGCATGACAAAAAGAGTGGAAAAAGTTGAGTTATCAAAAACCGTAACTTTCAAACCTTAAAGAGTTACCGGTTATGCCACCAAGGTATCAAAAGTGGGATGGGGAGCCAACGCGACCTTCTGATCTCCTTTTGTACCCAACCCATGGGTGCCAAAACTAAAACTATACATGAAATTACAAAACTCAATTGAGATCCGTTGAATACATTTTAACTATAACACATCTGATCCTATATAATGTCAAAAGTTTTTCATACAACAAAATCTAAGAATGAAGCCTTAGAAGTCCTTTGAGATTCGTTGGTATCATACTCGTATGCGAGCATTCCTAATCCAACATCAACACACACCCGAGTAGCCCAACCAAGGGATCATGTTTAGCGTTCATAGCATAGAAACACGATGTATAATAAGAAAAACCTCATAAGCCGGACAAAGTAAGCTAATCGCCTTTCCTGAAATCTTCAAAATTTTAAACCTTTTTCAAGTACACTAATCCTAAATTAAATCATACCAATTGAACCATACCCAAATGAACATAAGCCTAAATTTTAGAATATAACCCATGCTTAAAAAATCTTTGAAAAATATCTATATATATAACCCATGCTTAAAAAATATAACCCATGCTTAAAAAATATCTATATATATATAAGCTTCAAATCTTTGAAACAATTGCTAAAGCAATAGTATCCTTACCTCTCCTAAGAACTCATAACAAAATCATAAGCCCATTATATATGCTTGAAACAAACACCCCATAAAGTGAATCATTTAGTTTAAGAAACAAAACCTTTTCATGATTGTAAAACATGATTTGAAATTCTTTGAAAATTCTTTAAGACATTTCGTCGAACATGTTACATGCACTCCTTAAATAACATAAATCCTCATCTGTCAATGCACTCCTTAAATATAGATCTTAAAAATAATGCAAAAATTGCAAGAATTGTTTCAAAAAGAAAAAAGAATTAAGCAAAAGAGATATGGATGTAACTCGAATGAACAAAACCAAACCTCGTTTTCAATTAGAATATCAATTAGAACCCTAAATTTAGATCGAAAATTAGGATTTCAAAAATGAAGTGCTTCAAATGGATAAATAGATAACATATAAATTAGAATCCTAAACATATGAATTAAAACCACGATTTTGGACTTAGTAATTACTCCATTAACACAAATGGAAAAACACAAGTTGCTAAGTTAACATACCTCATAGGAGTTGATCGGATGAAGGAAATTTGAGATTGGATGAAATAGCAGATTATTATTAAGTAGGATGTGTAATCTATAAGATGAAGGAACTATGAAAAACTGGTGAGTCTTGGATCTGTAAATAAGTAGGTTAAACATATAAAGAGGCGGTCATAAAACAAAGCGGACAGACTTGTGTTACACGTGGATTAAATGACCTGGATTAAGTGACGTGGATTAAGTGCCACAGTGGATTAAATGACATGGCAGGAATTTCAAAAAAAACTTCTTTTATTATATATATAGATTTTATAAAAAAGTTTCAAAATTTTCTTAATAGTTTTAGTATTTTTGATCATTTAATTAGTTTAAAATAGAATTTAATTCATAATAAAAAATATAAAAGTCAAAAAAATATAAATCTTTTTTCTAAAATTTTCTTTTGTCATATAGTAAGTAAGAAAATTGTTTTACACTCGTAGGACTTTTATTTCACAAATTTTACGCTTTTACTTAGCAGCTGCACTTTTATATATATAACGCATTTTCATTCTAGGTCACGTTTTTATGTAATTTAGGTTTACACTTCAATTAAAATAGTTTATTTAAGTTATTTTGTTTTATAAATCAAGAAAACATCATTTTAAAAATAGTGATAGCGTTTATTTAATATAATTTAGCTTTTAATTTTCTTTTAATTTGCATTTAAGCCCCTGTAATTTACAAACTTTTTCTTTAGGTATAAATATTCCAAAATCCTTACTGATCACTATCCTTAGTGATTATTCGACATCTGAAAGTGTTGAGCACCATTAATCCTCCGTGGGACTTAACGACTGAGGTAACACTATACTCCTCTAGATCTTCATTGCATTGGTTTTAGACTGCTTTAATTTTATTACGTTGACCATTCACAAGTGGTTAGCTTGTGTGATAAAACTCGATCGTCCGGACCCAATCAATTTTACGCCACGGGGAGGCTTTAGCGTGTTTTAAACATTTCCGCATCCATACTTGCACATATACCACCTTTTGTAAACAGTTTTTTGTAAAGTTATAAAAATCAAAAAGTTCATTAACGCTTTTCCTGAAGTGTTAACAACACCAAAAATATTTTCATTCTTTGTTTTTACAACATGTTTTTCAAAAATCCAAAAATATCCATCTTTACCCTCTCACATCTTTTGATTCTACATTTCTTACCCTCTAAAACCATTTGATTCTTTCTATGTCTCATCATCACCCTCTTGGTTGTCAATGGTGTGGTGGTCCTTATAATGGTGGCAATTGCCCCAGTTGTAGCATGGTGGAGTCAGGAAACGGGTATGTCTATAACCAGGATCCCTATTCCTACCATAACACAACCGATTTATTCCATCGACTACCAATCGCTGAGACTCCGCCAGTTTTTCTTGTTGTGAGTACCGTGGTGGTTCACACTACAGCTCATTGTCAATCGGAAACACGCTTTGTCTATGAGCGGTTCCCGATAACAATTATGACTACAACACATATAACTCACTACCACATCGCTTTTATCGTTGTGGTATTGTGGAGGTCCTCACTCTAGCTCGGATTGTCAAAAGGGAACCCATTTCCTTGCAAATATCACGACTATACATTTCAAGACCAACCTCCACAATATCAAATGAATTAGGCACCACTCACATCCACTTCCTCAAAATCTTCTCCTTGATCTTTTAGATTTAGTGAAAGATTTGAAGGAATCCCAAGATAATCCAAATAAAAAATCCATGGAAGTTTTGTTAGCCAAGAACGGTCGCTAAATTAGATTCCCAAATTGCCTTTGAAAAATCTATTAGGGAATCAATTGCAAAAGAAAAGCAGCCAAATCTAGCTCTCAATTTCGTTTTATTCCTCGATGACGGTGATGATGAGGATAAACTTGATATCCTTCAATTCTATAAAGATTCATCAAGTTCATCAGTTGAAATTCCTTCCATGAAAAATCGTGGAGAAAAAGACTATGATGGAATTACTAGCATAAGAACAAATGGAAAGTATAAAACATATGTATGCTAGTCCTTCTCAACTCCCTCAGTCCGTTGTTATCACACCCGATATTCCCACTCACTCAACATGGGGATGAGCATCTTGACACCGTTCTCAAAAGGAATCGGACGAATTCATAAAGTCTAGTGTTGAGAACCTTGTCCCAATCCGGAGAGTCACGGGAACTTCGATCATATGTGTGATCTCTTCCCCTCTTGAGTGTTCAAAAGATCATTTTGAAACTTTCTCCGATTTTAGCGACGATTGTGCTTCCTATGGAAACATCGAGTATGTTGAGGCATCACTCCCACAGCCTGATCCTCTTCTTGAGGAGTTCACCGATGAACTCACTCACATCAGTCCACTTTCATCGAAAGTGACGATGATCTCTTTGATTTCGGCCATCTTGGAGAAATTGAAAGTATCCTATATAATGATCATTCACTCATTTCTTGTCCCATTTCCGACTCTTCCATTCCTTCTCTCACTCTGCATGAGGAAGATGACAACTTTTGGAAGGAGGTCGATGCTTTTCTTAGTGATGAGTCAATTCCAATAGGGATTGACAATACTTGCTTTGATTCGAGGGAGACATCCTTTTCTAGAAAATCTGCTGATTGAAGAACCGCTTCCGCCTCTCCTCCCGGAAATTTTTTTGCCAATCACCATACAAGCTTCAAGTCTAAGCTTAAAAATCTAACAAATGGTGATTTGCTCCTCACAGATGAAGAATGGGATTGCATTGTGATGCACATCTTTATTCCATTTTTCACAGATGGTGTGGTTTCTCGCTCCTTTTCTCCTTCGTGAATGAGGACACTATTTTTGATCCCAGCATTTTCATTTATCATTTTTGAGCCGGATCTATGTATATCTCATCGCGGAACTTTCACGCACTTCAATGTTTATACAAAAATTTTGAATGAAAGTCCGATGGAGATTGTCTCTTCCACTTATTTCCCCATGAACAAATTATTCTAGGTCGAAATAAGCTAGCTAATTCTCGTAATCAAAAACAAGTAAATTAAACATGGGTTTTCACCCGTGTGTACCACCTTAGTGTGGGGGAGATGCCCCACATGTTGTATATAGATAAAAAAAAAAAAAAATTGAATGAAAATTGTAAATGAAAAAAAAAAGAGAATAATTGTTGTGTTTCTACACTTAGCTAGTAATGTTATCTTTACGTTCAAGGATTAGGCATAATGTGGGTACTTTGAATATTGAGGACAATATTCATTTCTAAGTGTGGGGAAATTTCGCGAATTTGATCATAAGTGAACCCTTTTAGTCCCTTTTTCCCCCAAAATGGCCAAATTTAAAAAAAAATTAGTGGAAGTACTATGTACTAAACACAACAAATGGTAATCAGTCCACCATGTCTAACCCACATAAGGATTGGCTAATCCAGAGCAAACGGCTCTTGGTAAAGATATCTCAACCGTTGGACGGCTTGCAATTTGCCCAAAATTGTATGGTGTCAAATTTCACCATATCTTTAATTAGTGAAAGAGTTGGCTAGCCCGCAAGTTTATGGCTTGTGGTAAAGGCAATGGAAAAACCATAATTGGTAATCGACTCACCAAAGATAATATTGATAATTTATCTAAGAGTTGGCTAGTCGAAGCAAACGGCTTCTGGAAAAGACAAATCAAAACCGTTGAAAGCTAGTGATTTGCTCAAAATCATTTGGTTATCATTGTACCAAAGTTCTTACTTGAATCAAACAATTGGCTACTCCGAAGTAATGGCTTTGGTAAAGAGATGAAATCCATTAATTTTCTCAAAACATTGCTAGGGACTAGCAATATCTTAGTGTGGGGGATTGATGAGTGTCTAAATACTCATCATTTTTATACCTTTAGTCCTGCAAAAACATCCGAAAACACTCTGAAATGCATCAAAATGATAAAAATATCACAAATAAGTGTTTTATGTGTTTTAAAATGCAAAAATACCAAAACAAAGAAAATGTATAAGGTTTGCATAATTGGCGCTTTTAGTCCCCAAGTTTAAAAGTTGTCAAAAAATGTCCCCGGTAAATCAAAATAATGAAAAATGTTATTTAAAGTCCCTAGGGATTCTTGAGTTGTCAAATTTGATCTTTGAAATTTAAAATTGCAAAATGACAACTTAGGTCCCTAAAGTTTGAAAATTGTCATAAAAGGTCCTTGGATATTTAAAAAGTGAAAATTATCAAATATTATTCTTGTACTATTAAAGATTGGCAAGTTTGGTCCTTGTGATAAGTTTGGAAAAGTGGCGTGTTCAAACTCTATACTTTGTAAAATTACATGAATGGCCCTTGTATATAAGCTTAAACCAAATGGCCCCTTTGTGTATTTTTACCTCAACCAAAACAAAAGACCCCTTGTCATTATCCACTTGACCCCCATTTTTGAACCCCACTTATTAATATCTCGGTCAAAAAGTCAAAAACCCCAAACCATAAACACCGTGACATCCTCTTCACCTTTCACCAAAACCAAAACCAGTGGTTTTCCCCACCTCTCCACCTCACCACCACCGTCTACCACCTCTCCTACCTGTCTACCCACTCCCCTTCCACCTCCACAAACACCAAGAAGCATTAAATGCTAAAACCTCGCTTTAAGACTTTTAGCCAAAATGACATGTGTGTGGTTTTGATGAATTGTGATGATCCAATGGTTGCAACAAGGTGGGAAATAACCAGAGGTCTACAAGGAACTCAAGAGGATCATTATAAAGAAAGAACAAAAGGAGAAGAAGAGTAAGTAGTGTAATTTTATTTTACTTATGTCGTTTTAAGTTTTTAAGTTTTACAAGACAATTAAAAGCTTTCAAGTGCCTTGTAATCATATCTCGTTGTATTAAAAACTTAATTTCGCTTCAATGTCGCTTCTTGTATATGATTTCAGTTTATGCCTATTACCTTGTCTAAATTCTCAAAATACTCAATTGTTGTTATTAGTTGTTGCTAAGGATTTTAAAGCTCTTATAAGCTCCTTACAAAGCTTGTATAAGTTTCTAGAAACTAAAAATCAGCTTTGTAGTTAAAAGTAAAAATTACCAAAAATATAAAAAAATAGTTGGAAAATAAAAAAATCCATGGAGAAGATGCCAGAGACTGAAGCAAGGTGTATTATGTATTTCCTGGTTTAGATGCTTCTTGGGAAGCTATAGGAAGTGGTTTCATCCTTAGTTCTCGGCTTTGAGCAATAAAGAAATTTGTAAGCTCAATCCTTAAATTTGGTATTTCATCAGAGAACTACTTATTTACTGCTTATCTCTTTGTCTTTTATGCTTATTTGGTGTTATTAAGTCAAGTTATCACTTAAAATAGGTCGCTTATTCATTAGCTTTTCACCACTTAGTTTTCAATTTTTTTAATAATATTGCATAATAGTGATTAGTAGGTCTTAGTTGTTATTATCAGTGTTTATGAGCTTAAATCAGTCCTTTATAACATTAAATGTGTGTATGAATCAAGATTCTTTGCTTAAATCTGTTAAGCTTTAATAAGTTTTAAAATAGTTTTATAAAGAGGTGTTTGGATTTACTTAGTTATCCGAGTTAGAAGGTATTTGAGTTGTTACTTGCTATTGTTCTGTGTTACATTAGTTCACAACAACTCGAGACCATATAAACTAGTGCTTACTTCTTTAAAAGTCAAAATATCTTTTGATCATACATTGTTTATTATCTGTTTGATTTTCAAGTTACACAATCATCATTTTAGCTTTAAAAGTTGTTAAGATTAGTTAAATCAGTCTTATTATAGTCTAATATAACATATTCACTCCATAGAATCAATCCTAAGTTCATATAAGTCAACATAGTTCATTTTATTAAAAAGTCAAAATTTCAAGCTTAGTCGCTTTGAATAAAATAGATAATTTTATATAGGGTTTAATATTGAGTTTCATGCTTTGTGCTTTTAGGATATTAAAGTTTAGCTGCTCATCTTAATTAGAAAAATATTAGCTTATAACTACTTAGCTTATAAACTGCTTATTTCCATATTTCTTTTAATTGCTTTTCCAAAAATATACTTTGTGTACGCTTAGCCATCCAGTTTCACAAGCTCATTCAGAGCTCATTATAGAGGTCTAGCTTGTGCATTTTAGCTTTTTGAGAAGCTTACCTAGCTGTCTCAAGGTTCCAGTTCTCATTTTTCCATTTTTAGCTTATTTAATAAGCTTGCTAAGTGCTTTTAGTTTTGTCCATTTCATATAGTACATTGAGTACTCAGTGTTTAGTCCCTTTTTCATAAGCTCATTATAAGCTCACCTGTGAACACCACAGTGAGAGCTTTAGCTTTTTGAAAAGCCAATAAGCTCAGCTTATTGGATTCACTTTTTGTTTGGACTTCCAATCTTTCCTGTGGGCCCCACAAGGCCTGGAAGTTAGCCAGTTAGACCTATTTGCTACTCAGTTTTAAGCACAAGTGCTTATTGGCTTATCATAAGCTTATCGCTATACTTTTGTAAATTTTTACTCATTACTAGTTCCTTTTGCTTATTTTAATCTTATTTTAGTTTTGATTAGCTTATTTGATAGCTTATTTTAGCTTAAAATCCTTTTAAAAAGCCAAAAGCTCCATTGTTAGTAACTATGCTTAATCTCAGCTTATTAGTGATTTTCATAAAAAGTTGTAGTTTTGAAATTTGCTTATCTTAGTGTGCTTAATCAGTTTCAAAAGAAAATCCAAAAGAAAATAAAAATAAAAAGCCGCTGGGATTCAACCTCGACCAACCAGCCTCACCACACACACACATCACTATCCGCTTGGGTCTTTGACCTGTTATCCTTTGCACTATTTAATACTTAACCCTTTTTGTCTCTTTAGCTTATACGAACTAATTAGCTTATTTATAGCTTATTAAAACAAGCTCTTACAACTTTTGTATTTTTCCTAGCCTTGTATTAGTATAAAGTATTTTATAAAAAAGTTTCAAAATTTTCTTAATAGTTTTAGTATTTTTAATCATTTAATTAGTTTAAAATAGAATTTAATTCATAATAAAAAATATAAAAGTCAAAAATATATAAATCTTTTTCTAAAATTTTCTTTTTGTCATATAGTAAGTAAGAAAATTGTTTTACACTGTGGACTTTTATTTCACAAATTTTACGCTTTTTACTTATGACTCGTAATTTTACATATAACGCCGCGATTTACATTCTAGGTCACGTTTTTAGGTAATTTAGGTTTACACTTCAATTAAAATAGTTTATTTAAGTTATTTTATTTTATAAATCAAGAAACATCATTTTAAAAATAGTGATAGCGTTTATTTAATATAATTTAGCTTTTTAATTTTCTTTAATTTGCATTTAAGCCCTTGTAATTTACAAAACTTTTCTTTAGGTATAAATATTCCAAAATCCTTACCATCACTATCCTTAGTGATTATTCGACATCTGAAAGTGTTGAGCACCATTAATCCTCCGTGGGACTTAACGACTCGAGGTAACACTCTATACTCCTCTAGATCTTCATTGCATTGGTTTTAGAATGTTTTAATTTTATTACGGTTGACCATTCACAAGTGGTTAGCTTGTGTGATAAAACTGATTGTCCGACCCAATCACGTTGGATCTAAAGCCCTTGGGCTGATGAGAAACTTTAATTTCATCAAAGCTTATTGGGATATCATCAAAACAATTCTATGCCCGCTTAAAATACCTTGAGATGATAGGAAAGTTAGCCTCTGTGTTGTAACCCTTCCTTCAATGCCTTAATTCCCAAAAGTGACCTCTCTCTACTTCCGGATTAATGACCGATTAGCCTCATCGGTTGTGTCTACAAGGTCTTATCTAAACTTCTTGCTCTAAGGCTAACTAAAGCCATCTCCTCTATCATTGGACCAAACAAAACCGCCTTTTATTAGGTAGACAAATTCTTGACGGAGTTTTGATTGCAAATAATATTATACTAACCGAGGACCACAAGCTTCTTTTTATTCAAAGTTGACTTTGAAAAAGCCTTCACAACGTAAGCTTTTTACATGATATCATGGTTCAAATGGGTTCGGAGTGAAATGGTTAATGTGGATGAACTCATGCCTTTCGTTTGCATTAGTCTCTATTCATATAAATGGCGCTCCATCTAGTGAATTAAAAATGGAGAGAGGTCTTCATCAAGGGGATCCCTCTCCTTTCTTTCCTCTTGGTTGTCGGCCCTCCAACTGCCGATGTTGAGGCTCGTAACAAAGACCTTTATAAAGGTATTTCTCTT
The DNA here is from genome assembly GCA_910596185.1 of Chrysanthemum makinoi. Classification (NCBI taxonomy): domain Eukaryota; kingdom Viridiplantae; phylum Streptophyta; class Magnoliopsida; order Asterales; family Asteraceae; genus Chrysanthemum; species Chrysanthemum makinoi. Next base: position 134,299,934 of record OU343217.1, read on the forward strand.
ATCGATAGCTAAGAAAACTTTTCTTCTTCAAGATATGGACGATGCTATTCTTTCTGGTAAGTAGACAAGGCCAAACGCCAATACCCTCATTCACATCCTCAAATGCTTTGAGGAGGCGTTGGGCCTTAAAGTGAATCTTGCTAAAAGTATAATTTTTGGAGTTGGAGTTGACATAGTGGAAGTTGAAACAATTGATTCATCTCTGGATGCACTCATGATTTGATCTCTTTACCTTGGCCTCCCTATCGGTAAGAAAATTCATTTTATGGCGGTGGGAGGTTGTTATTAATCGGATTAGGGATCGGGTTGTCCGCCTCGAAGGCTAAATCTCTCGTCCATTGGTGGGCGGCTTTCTTGAAGCATCCTTCTTTTTTATCTATTCTGTTTAGAGTGAAAGCTAAATATACGCTAACATATTTTTCAAATAAATAGTCTGCAATGTACTTTGTAAATTGTCAAAGATATGCAACATATTTTCTAATAATCTTTGACCTAGCTAATATGACCGTTACTAGCGAGGTTAACAATTACACCGATTAAAAGTTACACCTTTGGTCCCCAACCGAACAAATTCATGTGATATTTGATCTTTTTAGTAATGCTCGTTATTTTTATTTATTTTTTAACTTTTATTATTCTTAAACTCTTGATATTTTTTAATTTTTTTAAATGGGATAAAATAAATCTTGAAAATTGTAATTTGGTGACCAAAAGGATCAAATACGAAATTTGTTTCAGCTTTGGGACCAAAGGCGAACTTTTAACCCAGCTTGTAACGCTGTTAACCTGTTAGTAACCGTCATATTAGCTAGATCGAGATTATTTATGATTTGACAATTTAAAGCATACTATGACCTGCTTATTTGAAAAAATTGTTGCGTATTTTTAGCTTTCACTCCTTTGTTTAAAGCCCCGATAGAAGTTATTAATCTCCTGGAATCCATTCGAATAAGATTCTTTTGGGGATTTAAAGTAGATAAGCGTGAAATCCATTCGAGCAAGATTGCTTTTATTTGTTCATCCATTATAACCTTAACCAAGTGTTGTAAACGAGTTGATCACTGCTAATTATGAGATATATGTCATAGTTGTTGAGATGAAAATGATGCAACGTCATGGATAAATCACTAGGGCTTTCCCAAGAGTGGGATTCAATCCCTACTTTTCCCTGCCATGCCGCCTTTCTCTCCAAATACCTTGATTAGGTGCCTCAAGAAGGCGACCAAGTTATTTTATTTTATTTTTATTTTTTAAAAACATTTTTAACACAAAATAAAATTTCATTAATAATTAAAACGTTACATAATAATTCAAATAAAATTAAAACATTACTAAACTTATTAAAACATTACAACACTTATTAAAAATCGTGATTAGGTGCCCCAAGTAGGGCTTAAAGTTATTTTATTTTATTTTTATTTATTTAAAAAAAAACATTTTTAACACAAAATAAAATTTCATTAATAATTAAAACGCTACATAATAATTCAAATAAAATTAAAACATTACGAAACTTATTAAAACATTACAACACTTATTAAAAATCTAGGTTGTATGCGGCTTGATCGCTTCAGTGAGATTGCCATTGTTGTGATCAAGGCAAAGATTCGTGATTGCGCAATAGAACATGAGATCCTGATCATATTTCTTTGTCGCCAAATTCATGTTTTGTTGTTCTAATGCCAATTTTTTGTCTTCCCTTTCTTCTCTCTTTTGCTCCATCTCCAACACGATTTGCCGTTGTTCTAGCTCTTTCTTCTTCAAATCATAGTATTCGTCACCGCTTCCTTCTTCCGTTCAATGCCTTGGACTTGATCTTCCCCCATTTCAACACCTTCCATAATCACAACTTAAAACTCCAAAGATTTCTTTTTATTCTTCTTTATGTATCACGACCAATTGGTCTACCATGCAATGCATCTAAGGCACATCCGAAAGTGCACATCCGAAGTCGGTTGAAGTCCTTGCTTTTTGCGACCATCATCTTGGTTTAAAAAGCGGCATCTCATTATCCTTCCAAACAGATTGGTCCCTCAAAATCTTCCAACAATGCTCCAAAACAAACGGATGACCACACACTAGTTGGTATTCATCACACGCTGCGTATCGATAAATGGAGGTCATTCTCACCACTTCCGTAATTCCTCAGAGCATTGTTGTAAATGGCACAAAATTGGCCAACTTTAGGATGAATCCTATTTTTTCACTTTGTAATGATAGAGTTGTACATTCTTTCTGCACCAACCTCCTTCTCAAAATAAGCAATGACTTTCTGCCAAAATCCTTTAGCATTTTGGTTGTTTCGGTTATACTATTCTGATACATCACACCAAGCGCTGCACGGCGATCTCTTCTTCTTTTGACCAAAGCGACGAATCATTCTTGGCTTCTTTCTCGACAACCTTCTTCTTTGCCTTTGTAGCTCGTTTCTTTGGTTTGACCGTGGACGCTTCTCGACATTCGCTTCTTCTACGCCATCAAGGTTAACCGAATCGTGAAACGATCCATGAGCCGAACCTGCACCGAACCGTGATACTCTTGAGCCGGATAACCCGATCCGGTTCCAACATAAAAGCGGATTGTTGTATAATTGTTCTTCGAAATCAAAACCCTCGAGATTGATACGGTTAACCGGAGAATATTCTTGATAATTTGAATATGAAGACGTTGATGAATCCATTGTTGGACGGTACACGATTCGGGTGACCCATACATAGATTGGTTGCTTCGACGGGAGTAGCTTTGTTGTTGTTGTTGTTGGATGTATTGATGCGGTGGAACAAATGGACGATTCATAAAAAATGGATTGTTAGTTTGTTGTTGGGGAGCTTGTTGGGATTGATATTCGAAAGTAGGGGGTTGGAAATTGATTCTTGGTGAGAGACCTTAACCGGAAATTCGATCCGTGTTAATATGCGGGCGCTTTTGTGCAAAACGGGATTTTCGGCCTTTGGTTGGTGGTGTTTTCTTAGACATTTTTTATAGAGAGGATTATGAGATTTTTGATAGAGATGATTGTGAGATTTGTGAGTTTAGTGTGTAAATATGTTGTGTATTTATAGGATTTTTTTTTTAATACCAAACGGTCGAAAACTTTAATTTTTAAACGGTTAGATTTTATTTTTGTTTGGACTTCAACGGCTAGCAACAAGAGGAGTATACTTTTTGCTTTGTTCTTATCGATCGTCCACACACCACCAATTCATGTTTTTTTGGCGATCGATTGCCTCCACAGCAAGGGGATCGAGATGAAATCGACGCCTCTATGCCTCGATCGATTAGCGATTTACTCCCATGCATGTTCTAAGTAAAATGATAGAGAAAGTAAACTAGTAGGTGAAAAAATAGTAGAAAGCTTGGTGGGGTAAAAGGTCATAACCTTATAAAAATCCGTGTGTCAAGTGAAAATTTAAGCGTACATATCAATTCTCATTCTAAATACTAGGTTGCGTTTGGTTGGGGCAAATTATTAGAGGATTTGAGATGGTTTGAAATTAAAATCCCTCCAATATATGTGTTTGGTTAGCAATAAAGATGTGGGTTCGTAAATTTTATTTGTATAGGTTATAAATGGCGTGAAAGGCGAATGGCGACTAATGACCAAGTCTCTCTAAGATCTAAACATTTTGCGTTCATAAGGCATGACATATATGCACACAAAGTATAAAATATTTATATATTTATATCATAATTCATATATATCGAGTTCACACAAACATGTTTCATAAAGGCGTGTATGGCTGGCATGATCAAGCCTTACGCTTTGCAGGCTTTCGGGGACCTTTACGAGCCTTTTAGAACAAGAGACTACTATTAATAGAGCTAAAAGTGGGTCATTTTAATTTCCTTTCACATGAGAAGCATTTACATTTACTTAAAATTTTAAATAGCACAATTTATATATCTCGAACCAAACGCTCCCTAGTAGAAAAGAAAAATATTTGTTATTATTAAAGGGATGTCTTTATTCCCACCCTCCCTACTAGGGAGGGTTTGTACTTTGATTCTTGTTTTCATTTGTTCTTCAAGACAACACAATTTATTGTCAGGCATTCTCCAGATTTCGATAGTTTTAAGTTACTTAAAAACTTTATATTTCCCTGTTCAAGATTCTTGGTTTATAGTTTTGATTAAAAAAAAAGGGTGGTATTATAAAAATGAAAGGGGGTAGGAATATCTTGTCCATTAAACTGGTCGCAATGTTTAGAACTCTGTAACATATGTTGTCATAACTATCAAAACGAGACACAAATTATTAAAATACGCAAATTTATGTACAGGACATAGGCTTCAAACTTTTAAAAGCATATTTGTTTATTTATTTTACTTATTCTAAAATGCTAAAAGGTTGTAAAATCTATATATATGCGAAAGTACAAGCTAGCGAAGTATATATATGCTTTTAATAAGTTAAGATTATAACGGTTTTACATGTTAGGGGCGAGGTCTGGACCATGGGTGGCCAATGGTGGGCATGTGGCCCAAACAATGTGATGCAATGGTTAGCATGTGCGTTGCATTGATTTTCTTTTGAATAACATATTGCGTGAGAATTTGGTAATCTTAAATTAATAAAGAATGAATTTCTTCAGTGTAAAAAGTACACCACAAATGACGTCCAATTCTTTATCATCACACAAATTATTTTATATCTCTCACACATAAAAATAGTATTTCAATATACCCTCACTTTCACTCCTCAACTCTTACAGACACTTTTTTTTTTAGAGATTCTTTATATGTTAGAAAAATATTTAACCCAATAACATTTCTCATTTGAAAATATAGTCACATTTAGTGCACTACCGTCAAGATCATGCGCAGACCTCTCGCTAGTTTAATTTTATTACTCAGAGTGTAGTTCTAAAATAAAGCCGAAGTTATTTATGACCTAATCAAATAATCAAATGCTCGTGAAAGCTGAATTTTAGATATCAGGATGACTAATAGCGGCAAATAGTAATATTTGTAAACTTTCAACTTCCATGCATAACCCATAATGCAATTTTTAATTATTATCAGAAATTGCGCTTGTTGCACGAAAAAAAATATCAACTGAACCGAAAAATAATGAAAGTTTGAGAATTTCAATAATATTTAAGCTATCAGATTAATGATAGATGTTAACTTTTTTAATCAAAGTTATATTAGTAACTTTTTAGTTCTCATTTTACAAGTTTTTAATCAGATATGTTTTCTTTAATCTATACTACTTATAATAAACAAAGGCACATCATTTTTAATTTTAAGACGTACAAGAAATTAAGCATGGTTTACAACACTTTAATGCACTCAATTTTCAAAATTACAACAAAGTAAGCATATTGTACAACAAATAAAGCGTGGTGTCATTTTAAGACCAAAATTTTATCAAACAACATTAATGCTATTAAAACACCATTTCACTAAAAATTACAACCATTTAAACACAATGTACAATAGTCAACCAATTTTAGATTTACAACAAAATAAGCATAGTGTACAACAAAATAAGCATAGTGTACAACAAAATAAGCATCTGTAATTTTCGACTTACAACATTAAAGCTATTAAAGTGGTCAATGTTATTAATGACTATAATGACTACTACTTACAAGAAAAGAAACATAGTGTGCAACACTTTAATTCACATAATTTTTAGATGTACAAGACAAGAAGCATAATGTACAACAAAACACCACATTAATGCTATTTAATGTAGTCAATTATTTAGCTGGTCAATAAATACAATTAATACAATTATTAAAACACCCCTTACATAAGAAATACAAATTATCAAGCATATTGTACAACTAAATTAAACATAATTCCTGCATTAAATTTCACTACTACAAATAATAAAACACATTATACAAATATTCAAGTATATTGTACAACCAATGGGCTTGAGCCCGAACGAGCGCTGACCAACGGCTCGAGCCCGAACGCAGACGGGTTAACGGGTTCGAGCCCAAACGGCACGAGCTATACTGAAATTCTTGATATTCATAAATTTATTGTTAAAAAGAACATAATAAACTAAAATACATTATTCATCGAAATTTATTTCGTGGTATCCGCCCAACACGCCTGGTACCCTGCTAGTATAGTTAAGATAAGATAGTATATTTAGATTAAGGATATGTTTGTTGTAAATGAAGATCTAGTTGTAGATAGAGATGGAGTGAACGATTATAAATAAAGATTATTTTTATAAAATATATAACAATATTTGATTTTAAGAAACTAGGCGAGTACCTGCGCCTGGCGGCAGCGGTATCTAGCGGCAGATAATCAACGATATGCGATACTGTGGTAAGTGTTTTGTATAAAATTCAAAATAGAATGTGAAAAAATCAAAATGTAACTGCAAACGGTTGTAGCATGCGATAATTAAACTGTAAGAAAAAGTCTTAACATGTATCAAACGACATATAAAGAAAACATTACATCAATAATGAAATACTAACTAACAACACACACTAATCATCGCAGAAAACTTCTTGAAACACGACATTTGAGATATAAATTTCTTCTGATGTAACTCTTTGACCGGTTTAACCAATACTTTTGTTGTTCTAGGATATCCTCTAGACAATGCCACATAAAGTTGGCCATGCGAGAAAACAGAATCATGCAAATAGACACCCACATTTGGAATTGTTTGGCCCTGAGCTTTATTAATAGTCATCAAAGCTAAGTCAGCATTGAAAATTGTGTTCTCTTTAGTTTGAAAGGAAACATGTCTCTTCCGGATGGAGCAAGAGGAATTCTTGGCAAGAGCACTCTAACTCCACAGTCCGTCAGAAGACAATCTCAAAGATTGATGACTTTATATATATTTAATACAATAATATACATTGATATATTGGCCTAATATTTAATTTTATGTCCAATTTTACTCGACTTACACTTGGATATATCGAGAAACTTACAATAATATACATTGATATATTGGCCTAATATTTAATTTTATGTCCAATTTTTTTCGACTTACACTTTGATAAGTCGAGTAAAGATATTACAAAAGCTTCAATGGCAAGTATTTGAATGATTATTACGTAAAACCAAATGATTATTATATATTAGGGAATGATGTTGACATATTAAGTATTTCAATGGTAAGTATTACAAAAGCGTCAATGGTATATATTCTCTACAAATTAATGAATTTTGGAAATAAATTAGTAAAGTTTGACAATTATGTGTATGTTTCAAAATGATTTAGGCAAGTATTTCAATGATTAAATGCTAACAAATGTTGATTTACACTTTGATATATCGAGAAACTATCTTACAATTATAGCCTCATTGATGAAAAGAGTAAATGAATAATTAGTTAATGAAGTAAACTCATTGAAGCTTTGTAACAAAGTGGCAAAATTGATAATGGATCATAACAAGAAATTAAATAGAAATCGTGATAACCTTATCAAAACAATTATTCAAATAATAGTGTAATTTTAACCGAACATATGAATTCGTGTTATAAATTTATTGGGGTGAACAATGGTTCGATTTGCTCCATCCATTTAGCACAATCCTTCATATTTTGTAGAACAAGCTTCATCAAAGCTTCAACAAGAGTGGTGTTATTTTCTATTCTATATTCTGCAAAGATCTATTATCTCCAACAACGACTTGATCTCTTTACGAACCAAGTCAACCCATATCCGATCCATTTTAGCCGCTAGTAGCTCCGGCAAGTTGTTCGACATCAACATGAACATCAATTGGAGAGATTGTGTTTGGCCCCGAATTTGTCTATAAAACAACAACATGGTAAACACCAAATTATTCAAACTAACATGCATGGAAAGTACGCCGTCGAAAAAAGTTAAAGACACAATATTTAACACAAAACATACTGATTATGATACTCGACATATTTTACGTACCATGTCATTAGTTGCATTTTGGTCAACCATGTTGACATCTTGATTGCCCCTAACATCTTCTCCATAGGTTGACATTGTATTCTAGTCTTAACAAAGTTAAAGAGAGTAGATTATGAAGTGTTTGTATTATATTATATAGAGGTCTAATTTTTGTATATCTATATGTATAGACTTGATATATATTCCAAAAATAGTCAGTGCCGTCTCCAAAATTGAATATTAGTCAACCTTTAAGCCAATTGAACGAAGACATATAAAAATAAAACCAAACGTTACTTACCCATAATTTTTTATCAATAAGAATGTCACTAAAAGAGGATTAATGATAAGTACAAAACAATACAATCAAATAAATAAGAAGTCCTTGGACAATTTTTAAGATTGCAAAATGAGGTGTTTATATGTACGTGTATGGGAAGATTTATGTTAAAACAATACAATCAAATAAATAAAACATACAAAACAATACAACCAAATATGTGTGCATGGGAAGATTTAGCATGAATTTTTATTCATTTTGGATAGGACAAGATACTATAAAAAACAAGACTTATTTTGTAAAATGTGTTAAACAAGATGTTTTAACATAATAAGATAAAATAACGTAAATGCTACTCTTCATCTATGTCACTTTCATCAATGAGGCTATAAACTCTTTTCCGACCAATCACGACCACTGACTCTCATTGGCGCGTTGAGATTTGTTCTTCTTCATCATCTTCGTCATCACTTGACATGACAATGACATCATCCCAATTCCAATTGATCAAGCGAGGGTTGAAAAAAATAGTAAAAAGAGATTTTAGAACAAAAAACAGTAAAAGGAGACTATAGATACTCGACACATTATATAAGAAAACCAACCTCAAGATCATCATCAACGTTTCTTTCATTGTTGATTTCCATGCTCCTTTCTTTGTATCCGTAAATGTAATTCGTTTGAATTATGAAATGAATATATGAAATGAATGATTGCATTGGAGTTCTTTATATAGGCAATGGAAAACTTTGACATATTAAGTTTGAATTTCAAAAAAAATTTAAATTCCCTCCATGAAAATGATTAACAAAGAACTCGTTGAATGGCATATGAAATGAATTAATTTGTTTCCATATGAGTATAGAAGATATCATATCAAGATAGAAGAGTTGACTTTTTTGTTCTACACGTTTCAATTTGTTTTGTATTAAGTCAAGTTTAAGTTTTTACCATTGACCAAGTTTAAGTTTTTCACTTTCAAAGTGGACCAATTTCAATTTTCAACTTTCAACTTTTCACATTTCCTCTTGAGTGTTTTTCCATTTTAGATAGTAGAGATTATAAAAGATTATTTTTTTAAAATGTCTTAAAAGTTATTTTAATCAAACAAAACTTATATTTTAAAAAGCTTAATTTTTTCAAAAAATAAACATAATTTTCTCGAAATTTTATAGTCAACCATACTCATCTGCAAAAATGCAAGACTGCATGATAAGATTAATTCTTTTAAGAGTAAACTACATCGTTCGTCCTAGTGGTTTGCGTTAACCAACAAGTTTCATCCCTTGACCGAAAAAAATGCATCATCCGTCCCTAAATGCGAAACGTTATGCATCGTTGGTCGTTCACTTTAACGGGCGACACTAACCCACGTTATCTTGCCACATGTGATACCCACGTGAGGGTATTTCGGTCTTTTTACCACTTTCTTCTTCTTTAATATCTCACCATCTTCTTCTTCTTTTTTGAACATAACCATCTTCTTCTTCAAGCCATCAAAACTCACATCTTCCCACCACCATCACTCTCACCACCTTCATCAAACTCACAAAGCCCGTTATAGACGATTCATTAAATTGTTTTTTCACCACAATGTAAAAAAAAACCCCATAAAAAACATACAACAACCGACTCATCATAAATGTTTATGTCATTACTGTGGTATGATCTTATTCTCATAAAATGCAAACAACTCGTTAAAAAAATACAATAACTAACTTATCAAAAATCGCGTGACCAAGATAACTCATCACAAACTACAACAACTCATGTGGCTTAGTTCTCATAAATCACCTAAGTCAAACAACCAACAACAAAACAGTTACAAACCCCACAAATCCCCCACACCTCCCAGATCCGTCGCCAGAACCACCACCCAGATCCGCCGCCACTCAAATCCATCAAATCGACATGACTAGAACATTTAAACAAAAGTTTTAATGCTTATAATACATAAATTCATACAGTTTATTGTGATTGGAAGGGCATAAGTCTAAAATTAAATAAAAACACAAAAAGAACTATTGAATGGTCGGGGAAAAAAAATCACAGATTAGATATGGGCTTAGGATGTTTTGAAGTACTATTATAATAGTTTGAATTTAATAATAGTTTGTAGGTATGTATGGATTAATAGTGTTTACAGTTTATGGTTTTATGAAAATGACGTGTGAGTGTTTATGAAAAATGAGATGTGTATTGATTGATGTTATAGATGTTCATTTAGTGTTTTTGGGGTTTAAGAAGGTGGACAAAGGTGGCGTATGGTGATGGTGAAGAAGAAGATGAAGCATATAGTTTGATTAGTGGTGGTGGGGCTCACTATCAATATTAAATGGTGTTAAGCTGATAATGATGGTGAGTTACAGTGATAAAGTGATCACTTTAACCCAATCTGCATATTAAAAGGACGGAAATACCCTCAGGTGTTGTGGCTTAACGAAGGTTAGTGACGCCGCTAAAGTGAAGGACCAACGATACATAACGTTTCGCATTTAGGGACGGATGGTGCATTATTTTCGGTCAAAGGACGAAACTTGTCGGTCAATGCAAACCACAAGGACGAATGGTGTAGTTTACTCTTCTTTTAATAACTCAAGTGTTATATCTTGTTCCGACAATAGCAAATGGATAAAACAACATCAAATGACCCCCATACGTAAAACAAGGGGTGGGATCTATAGAGACCAACCATTTATCAAAGATCAAATGGTTAGATCTCAACCATTCAATCCACTTTCATCCTAAGGCACTAATTAATTCTCAGATTTACATTAAAGGGGCAATTTGGTCCAGCATAAAAAGCATTTTCCCCCTTTTCTCCCATTTCCTTAATCAAACCATCTCTAAGAAACTACAGTAAAAAATCGCTCTCTCTCACACACATGAACAATCAATTAATCATCAAATTTATCTTTTAAATGCATCATTCATCATCAAACTAGTTTGAATATCATTCAATTACATTAGATTTGTCATCAATTCCGTTCGAAAATCTTCAAATCCGATCAAACATCATCAAAATCGCTCCAAGTCGTTCAAATTGTTCCAACATGTTCAAATTGCCCAACCGCTCAATTGCGCACAATCACCGTTGAAAATCATCTTAATCATCAAAGTTATGGATAATAATGAGGAAATTAAACAATTTAGGAGTGTTGAAGAAGGTACCTGAAGTATGAATGTTTATGATGCTTCACTTAATTTGGAGTGTTGTCGAAGGCATCCGAGGTATGAATGTTAATGATGTCAAACGAGTTCAAGGGTAAGATCTTAAAAGATTTGGAACAAATGATCAAAACGAAGAATCAGAACCCGTTATAGGTAAATCATATGTGATTTGCTTAATATTGTTTAGTCTTTATTATGAATGTGTTATTCTGAAGTATATAGTGAAATCATATATGATTATGTTTATACTTAAAATGAGTAAATCATTAGTGATTTGGACATGTTTAGAGTTTAGAATTTAACTTACAAGTATGAGTTTTTAACCTGCAAGTAACACAATCACATGTGATTTACACCTGCAAGTATCACAATCACATGTGATTTGTATCAAGAGATCACAATCACATGTGATTCTGCATGAATGAATGTAGATTTTTAAAAATATGTTAGTTACGTGTTTTAATAAATATGTCTATCTTATATACATTTACAGATGTTATGACAACACCGAAACCAAGTTTAGTCAGTGAGACACTTGGAGAATCACTATATTGGTTGAATTTTTGGAGCATATCAGATCAATAAAGAACCAGGTAGACATTGTTGTGCACAAACCTCCAATCAAAAAGGATGATACGAAGAATTATCGTTGTTCCAAAGCCAAAGATCATATATGCTAAAAACATGTCAAGAACTAGAAACAAAGATGGTACAAGGTGGAACGTAGGAAGAGTGCAAAAGAGAAATCACTTACCGCTAGTTTGAAGCCAAAGAGGAAATGCGGGGAATGTGGAGAGAATACTCATACACATAACAAAAAGACTTGTATGCTAAATCAAATGGCAAAAGCAAAAGCGGTTGTACAAGTGGCACAAGCAATGAATAACCGATGCAAACTGATGTTTTTTTTTTACTTTATAATTACTTTTAAGTTTTCATCCATTTTATATTGTCGGATTGTTACTTCGGTTTAAGCGAGACATAAATTGTTACTTCAGTTGTAAACTTTGATATGTGGATTATTAATTGAATAAGAACTTTAATTAGATTTTAACTTTCGATGTTTATTAGTTTGTTTAAGGTACACATGAAAATCACTTGTGATTCTCATGCCAAATCACAAGTGATTCTCAGGCTAGATCACTTGTGATTCTATATGCAAATCACAAGTGATTTTGGCTAAATCACTTGTGATTCTCATGCCAAATCACAAATGATTTAGGCTAAATCACTTGTGATTCTTTGAATCACATGTGATTGTTTCAAATTACACATGATTTCAGAAACAATCACATGTGATTCACATATTATATATTAAAAGTAAGTAATATCCTAAAACAGTGAAGTAACAAGTTTGTTTAGAAAATGTAATAAAGTTTGGTACACATGTAAATCACTTGTGATTTAATGCCAAATCACTTGTGATTCTCTGGCTAAATCACTTGTGGTTTATTAAATCACATGTGATTCATTGAATCACATGTGATCGTTTTTCAAATCACACATGATTTCGTAAACAATCACATGTGATTCACATATTATATATTAAAACTTAGTGAAGTAAGTGTACTTAAAACATCCATTTCTCAAAAGTTATTAATGTAAACAAGTCTATTCCAACACACATTTAAAGACACGAAATAGACATCATAATTATATTTAATACATACTAAATATTTACTTGTCCATAACTACACTAGAATTCTTCTATATAAGCAAAATCTGAAAGTCACTTGTCCGAAATCCCAACTACTTGCAAGAAAACAAAAACATAAAACATTTCAACATAAGTAGATAAGTTGTTAGTTACAAATACATACTATTGCCAAGCAATATCCTAAACACGTTCCATCCTCGTAAAATCATAAGCGGGTTCCTTCTTGTCACTGATAGCATTCTTATTGGTCTCTGTTCCTTCTAGACAAGGTACTTAGACTACAGGTTCAGCGAAGTTTGTGCCTCTACTTTCCGCTTAGCCACCGCTTTTCTTTTTGTAAAGAAAACCTTGGGGATGCACATTACTTTCAATTCCATGTTTATATTCCTTAAAATTTTCATGGGGATTCGCCTCAGGAGGTTTCACATTTAGTAGAGGCGGCTTCACCATAGGTGAGGTTGCACCTTTGGTTGTGTCTTCTTTAGGTCAGAGGTCGCTTAGACATCTTTGTACAAGATTCTACCTTCGCCTGTGGTTGTCACAGAAACATGTAATTCACATATAATATATCAAAAGAAAAGTACCTATAGGAATATCAAGAGCTCTAGACATCATTAACTCTTGAAGCTTTGTCATTAAAAACGCTAATGTTTTGACTAGTACATGGAGCTTAATATCATCATCTACACAATTATCAAAATCATCTAGAGGATTATATTTCTGTTGCCCTAAATTATAATAACAAAAAAAAGTATTCATAAATAACAAATCACATGCGATATGATGTTTCAAAATTAGGCTAAACCAACTCAAAAAAACGTTGATTTACACCTTTTTTTAAAATCACATCAAGCATAATCTGATTGTAATTATGATTAACGGATTGAAATGATGAAATCGGGGGGTGAAATGTTGATCATCTTCTTCTTCAATTGATTAACAAGGATAAAAGTATAATCATTGAACAAAAACATCAAAATCAGGTTAAAATTTTACCGGAAAACAATCATCTTCTTCGTCAATTGATTAACAAGTTGACGAGATGTGAATCGAGCCTAGATGATAACGTTATTTCACTTTTGATGTCCTATAATCTGATTGTAATTATGAGTAATAGATTGAAATGATGAAATTGGGGGTTAAATTAAGTGAGAGATCTGATAGAGAATAAGAGAGAGAAACAAATGTGTGTTTTGTGTTTGTATGAAAGAAGTGTGCTAAGCACGTGAGTTTGCTAAGTGGTGTGAGATGACATTTTAGTCCTTCTGTCAATTTAATATTAATTACGTTTTTTTTTTATAATTTAATATACCCTTTTTAATATCAACCATTAGATGAAGTGGAATGGAAGGTGGAGATCTTACCATTAGGTCTTTGAAAAAATGTTGATCTTGAGTGAACCAAACTCCGTAAAACAATAAGCCCATAACATACAAAACAGTACAAATATTTAAAAATGACACAAGTTGATGCCATGAATATCTATCGATCTATCCTCAAGAGGGTATAAATTCTTGATATTTGCATCCAACTTAAAAAAACCATATGCTCACTCATGACTCATGAGTCATGACTTTGAGTTTAACACTAAATAAGATCAAATAGTTAGCAAACTCATCTGCTGTACTACATACATTACTACCAGTTTAAGTGTTACTTCATTGATTGATTGATAAAGGTATGTATTCAATTCATTTGTTACAAACAGTTTTCTTTTGGTTAAATACTATCGATAATTTGATTTGATCCTCGTTCTTATGATCATATTATGATTTCTTTCTGTTTTCTCTGAAAGACAATTAACTATCTCACAGTATATTCGTATCACAAATATGGGATTATGGGGTACCGTTTTTCACAAGGCCAACTGTGATTTGTAGTATATTCTATGAATGATGAATCTGATATATATTTAGTTTTTCTTAAGAATGTTATGCTCAATTTAAAATAAGCATGTTTGTATGTGGTTACTTATAAAAAAGGGGCATTTACATACATCCCCACCCAAACTTCAATAATTACATATTTCCCCAAAGCATGCTTTAATAGCATTGTACATCATGCATTAGAAACTTGTGTTTTGGGGAAATATGTAATTTTTGAAGTTTCTTTGGGTATATATGAAATTCCCCCTATAAAAAAAGGGCCGGTATGGGCACGTGTCATCATTTCCTTGTTAAAATGATGGATTAAAAAGAAAACGTAAGAGGATATAGCAGCATTGTAAGTAAAAAACAATGTCTCTTGCTTCAATTCCGTTGAAACTTAGTAAATTACATATACGGTTTGATTTACGAAGTCAATTTGCAAAACGTTTTAATTCAAGAACCATTATGAGTAACAGTTCAATGTCTGTGATGCCAATTTGCACCTTATAAGCTACTCAATGTACAGGGCTAATTACTTAAACAGTCATCTAACTTGACACTTTTTGAACATTTTTTTTTTCATTGTGTATCTTTGAACTTTCAAATTTCGATCATTGTGTGTATTTTGTGACTATTCAGCCATTAAATGACCATTTTACCTTTCAAAATTTGAAAAAGGTTAAGGTAAACATGGTCGCAAAATACACACAATGATCGAAATTTGAAAGTTTAATACACACAATGAGAAAAAATAATTCAGTGACACTAACAAAAAATGGCAAGCTAGATGACTGTTTAAGTAATTAGCCCTAATGTATAATGTTTACACCTACAACTATATTACCAAACATCTTTATAGGAAAAAAACTATTACCGCTTACAGCTCACTTTTTTGCCAAACACACCCTATCAACCGAGAGTTACTTTCTATTATGTTCATGTCTAATATTTAAATGTAATGTTGTTTTGTGTATGTCACTATGTCTGTTATGATAGCGACTTTTTAGCTTGTTAAGCGAGTCTCTACCTTTTTCTGTGATGGATGATGACGATGGGAAAATGGAAATTGACAAGTTGGAAATACGTGATAATACTCCTATAGACGTTGAATGTTGGAATCGAAGAGGTTTTGCATGATAGGCGAGGTTCAAGTCATTTGATAACCTTCCACTTTGAAATAAGAGGTTAAAGGTATCAAAGCTCAATGAACTTGTCCAACGTTGTTAGGCAATCTATAATTGACAAGGGGGTTTTATGTAAAAGATCAGAGATGTCAAGTCAGTACACTGCTGTACAAATGACTCAAAATACCCAAGGGGTGAGTTTGAGGAAGTTGCTAAATTGCGGTTTTAAGGAGGTGAATAAAGCCGGGAGGCTGGAGATATATAGACAGATTGTTCAGGTCGTCGATATGGCACACGCTCAAGGAAATGCCTTACAAGATTTACGTCTTTCAAATTTTATTTTGCTTCCATCAAATGGAATTACATATTTCGACTCTTCAGCACAACACCAAGTAGCAAATTTCATGGACCAAAATTATAGAAAATATATTCAGCCAGGACCCGCGTTGTATTCTGTAACCTTTGATCAGTTGGAAAAAACATGGTATGCTTGTCCAGAGGAACTCTACGAGAGTGATTTGTTATCAGCAAATATCTACAGCCTTGGAATTCTCTTATTTGAGGTGGGAATTATGTTTTAAAACTTGCCTTTGTAAAAACCTATATAACTTCGATTCACAGAAATGACTTTTTTAAAACTTTAGACTGATTTGAGTTCTTTTGGTCAGTTACTCGGCTCATTTGTATCATTAGAGATGCAATCTGCTGTGATGTCAGATTTGCGTAACAGGATCCTACCACCAAGTTTTATTTATAAAAATCCACAGGAAGCCGAGTTCTGTCTTTGGCTGCTTCATCCTAACCCTGAATATCGTCCAACAACAAGGTATTATTGCCTCTTCAACCTTTTTTCTATAACATTGAATTTACATGTTTATTCTACTTAATTAGTGCGTGGTCATAGAATTATAAGACTCATTATAAGTTCGGGAAATATTATATTTGACGTTGTTACCGTAAGGAGGATTTTTCTTTTTATTAATCAGAGGGAGTATTGTAAGTCATTCAATAGCTCCGTTCAATAATTAAACTGTTTACTGATCTCTGTTAAGTCATTGACTCATTCTAGTACTTTTTGCACATTTTTACAATCCAGGCTATTGTATTGTTAATAGATATCACTAAAAGGCACTGGATATATATTATTTGGATATACTTGGTCACCAAAATTTATATGTATCAGGGAAATGTTACAATCTGAATTATTAACTGGAAGCAAAGATTTGAACTCAAAGAGCACACATACTTCAATCATTGATAAGAGTGAAGATGCCGAGTTAGAAGTTTTACATGATTTTTTAATTTCACTAAAGGAACAAAAGGAAAAGCATGCTTTGGAACTACGTCAAACTATACAGTTGTTAGAAACTGATATGAAGATATGTCAGCACAAAAATATAAGTAGAACGTTCTACGACTCAGATCTATCAGAGACAGATATCAGTCAGCTTGAAAGTGCTTATTATAGTAGGCGTACCCGGCCACCGCCCGCTGAAACCGAGTCTAATGAAAGAAATGACTTGGACTTGTTAAAGAATCGTAAAATGTTCTATGAGAAGAACGTTGGTTGCATCAATGATGTTTTGGACGATATATGCAAGTTTATGAGATATCGCAAGTTTAAGGTTTGTGGGTCGTTAAAGAATGAGAATCTTCTGAATTCTGCGAATGCAATTTGCTCTTTGAGCTTTGATCGTGATGAGAACTACATTGCTGCTGGTGGTGTCTCAAATCAAATAAAGATATATGAGTTTGAGCCACTTTTGCATGATTCTATTGATGTAAAGTATCCTGCAGTTGAGTTGCTCAACAAATCGAAGGTTAGCTGTGTTTGTTGGAACAAGTACCTCAATAATAACTTAGCATCAGCGGATTATGATGGCACGGTTCAGGTTTGTGTTTTAATACACTTTATTTGCTGTTTTGGGATCATTAGGTTTTAGGGTACTGCTTATGTGTTTCTAGTATTTTTCATGATGTAATTGGACCACAGGTGTGGGATGCATTCACTGGTCAAGGACTGTCTCATTATACAGAACACCAACGGAGGGCTTGGTGTGTTGACTCCTCTCTTGTGGATCCTACACAATTTGCCAGTGGAAGTGATGATCGTTCCGTGAAGTTATGGAGCTTATACAACGTATAAAGATCTTCATTATTTCAATAGGAACTGTAAGTCTTAAAATCTCATATGCAACAATATAAACTTTAAATGTGACTATTTATACAGAAAACCTCAAACTGCACAATCAAAAGCGCTGGGAGTGTCTGCTGCGTTCAGTTCTCTCCATGTTCATCAAATCTGTTGGCGTTTGGATCTGCTGATTACAAGATACACTGCTGTGATCTAAGAAATACAAGAATCCCTTGGTGCACGTTAGCGGGCCATCAAAAGGCTGTAAGCCATGTAAAATTTATAGATTCTGAATCCCTGGTTTCGGCATCTACTGATAGCACACTGAAGCTTTGGGACCTGAAAAAAACTAATTCAGAGGCTATCTCTACTGATGCTTGTTGCATGACCTACATGGGTCACACTAACGAAAAGGTATACACGTACATACCCTAAAGCATAAAAAAAATCTAATGGATTTATGCTTTAACTAAACGATAATTTGGTTTTTTCGTCACTCAGAATTTTGTTGGCTTGGCTGTTCTGGATGGATATATAGCATGTGGTTCTGAATCCAATGAGGTGATACGAGTGTGTTAATTCCTCTTCACTTTATTAAGAATAATTTTGAAACTTTTGAAAATAATGAAGGGTTTGTTTTGTTTTCAGGTTTATTCTTATTATAAAAGTTTTCCGATGCCTAGTACATCCTACAAGTTTGGATCTACCGATAGTAATGAGACTGGTGATGGCAATGGACAGTTTGTTTCCAGTGTTTGTTCGAGGGAAATATCAAATATGATTGTTGCTGCAAATTCTGTTGGAAGTATAAGTGTGCTCAAAATGTTGTGAGATGGCTCTTAACAAATGTAAAACATAGAGGAGTTGGAAGTAGCAGAAATAGATAACCATATAATGTGATTTTAAGACTTTGTAACTGAGGCGTTGGCTGCTGCTATAGAATCCTTTAGAGTAGAATGCTTTAGAGTTCACTTTCAGAAGTGTTGGCTGCTGCTATTGTCTAGCTTTGTGACCGAGGTACGAGTACTTTGACTTTTTGGAAAATGGTTCTTCTACCTTTGTTAGTTTGTAGAACACCTTATTGCTTTGTTTACTTGACCGTTGTATTTCCGTGATACTGCTTATCAATTCTTCAATGAACTTGCTATTGGCCTATTGTGATAGTTGTAATTTGTAAATATTTATATGAAGAAGAAAAATTAAGAACATGGTGGGATGTGTAGAAACTAAACACACAATGCAAAGTATTATTGAATTGATAAAACTAACGAGAACATACAACGAATTTATATAAAAAAGACAAAGGGTAAAACCGTGGGCCTCTTATGGGCTAATATGCTAACATCTCCCCTCAAACTCACAATGTTGAAACAAGAAACATTGAGAGTTTGTCAGTCAAAAAACGAAAACGTGGTCGAGAGTGTGGCTTGGTAAATACATCTGCAATCTGTAAAACAGAAGGAACAAATGGTAGAGAGATAGTCCCAACCTGAAGATGATGAGGAGTGAAATGACAATCTATCTCAATATGCTTGGTGCATTCATGAAACACCGAGTTGCGCGCAATCTGAATAGCACTACGATTAATACAATGTAACGGAGTAGAATGGCTAATATGAACACCCATATCTGCAAGTAACCAACGTAACCAAACAATCTCACTAGTAGTCATTGCCATGGCTCGGTACTTAGCTTCAGTAGAAGATTTAGATATAACATCTTGTTTCTTACTCTTCCACGAAAATAAGGGAATCACCAAGAAATATACAAAACCTAGTAGTTGACTTGCGAGAAACAGAATCACCAGCCCAATCAGAATCACAATAGGCATGCAGGTCCAAGGCAGACGTAGAAGGAAACAAAAGTGTCTCAAACGAAAGTACCCGAGGATACCTAAGAATGTGCAAAACAAAGAGCCCAATGAACCGTTGTCGAAGCAGAAACAAACTGATTAACAATATGAACTGCATACGAAATATCTGGACATGTAACTGTAAGATAAACCATACTTCCCACGATAGTACGATACAAACTTGGGTCTAGCAAAGGATCACCATCTGTCGGAGTGTATTTGGCCCTAACGTCAATGGGAATATCTTCAACCATTTTGTCTGTAATTCTTGCACGATCAAGTAAATCAGCAATATACTTGGTCTGAGACAAAATATATCCTTTTGGTGAAGAAGCAACCTCAATACCCAGAAAATAACGCAGTAAGTCCAAATCCTTCATAGCAAAACGATGAGCTAATTCTGATTTCAATGACTCAATTCCGACACAATCATCCCCAGTAATAATCATATCATCAACATATAACGACAAAAGTATACACCCAGTACTCGAATGTTTTACGAATAACGCAGAGTCGTCATGGCTAGAGATAAACCCAAGAGAGGTAACTACTACTGCAAATTTATCATACCAAGCACGAGGAGCCCGTTTGAGACCATAAAGAGCTTTTCTGAGCTTGCAAACTTCTTCTGGTTTGTGAGAGACACTAGGAGGTGGTGTCATAAAAACTTCTTCATTCAGGTCACCATTTAAAAAGGCATTTTTAACATCCAACTGAAATATTTTCCATTTACGAGTAGAAGCAACTGCAATCAAGGTTCTTACCGTTGTCATTTTTGCAATAGGAGCAAATGTCTCTTCATAATCCATACCATACTCTTGAGCATAACCTTTGGCAACAAGACAAGCCTTATATCTTTCAATGGACCCATCATATTTGGTTTTAATCTTGTAGACCCAACGAGAGCCATAACACGCTTGCCGACTGGCAATGGTACGAAGTCCCACGTCTGAGTTTGGTGTAATGCAGCGAGTTCCTCGGCCATAGCAACCTGCCAAAGTGGATCACAAACAACCTCAAACAACCTCTCTATACGACACATGCTCATGAAGACGATGTACTGAAGCAATAAACAAACTAAAGGAATTTGAATAACAAGAATAAACAAAATCATCCTTTTTTGTATACTTACAATTACGCTTTGGTCGACCACTTGGAGGAGGACCAACAACAGCTTCAGAAGATTGGGTAGGCGTAGGAGGAGGTTGAGTAATGGTTGTAACTGGTGGTGTGGTGTCTCGTGGGTATTTCTTGGGGATTTATGTTATGATAGGGGTCACAACAAAGGGAGGTTGTTCAATTTCATCATCAAAAGGGTAAAATTTGATGAGTTCATATTGAGTCAAATTATGTGAACTAGCAGAACGAATAATACGTGATATGTTCTAAAAACTCAACATGGGGAGATGTATACAACTTTTACTAACCGGTCATAACAACGGTATCCCTTTTGACTAACACGCATAAGGTGGACTTCGAAGATAATTTTGTACGCTCAACATGTGGTTTTAGGACAAAACAAACACAAACGTAAAAACACGCAGTGAGGAATAGTCGTGCAAAGTTCCATACAACTTTTCAAAAGGAGATAAACCCAAATTATGTGCAATCGGGATTCTATTAATCACATATGTGGTTCTACGAACCGCTTCCCCCAAAATACACTTGGAACATGAGCAGACAACAAAAAAGATCTAGTTGTCTCAACAAGATGACAATGCTTCCTTTCAGCAACACCATTTTGTTGAGGAGTGTCCGTACATGAGGTCTGATATATAGTCCCATCTGGTTTAAGTTAACCAACGAAATCATTAAAAGTGTATTCACCCCCCAAATCACAACGAAAGCATTTTATGACTGTCGAATGTTGAGTTTTCACAAGAGCTCTAAATTGTTTGAAAACTATAAGAAAATTGTACCTACTCTTCATCAGGTAAACCCAAGTATAGCGAGTAAAGTCATCGATAAATGAAACATAATATCCGAATCTCCTTTTGTGGATACGTAAGAAGGTCCCCACACATCAGAATGCACTAGATCAAATGGAGCATTAGAAGAGGGAACACTATTACTGAACGGTAATGCTGAGAACTTGGCAAGTTTACAGCCACTACAATTAGATATATCATGAGTTTCAAGTTGTCCCAACGCCCCGTAGATGCTAAAAATTGTAGATCCAGAGACGTGACCCAAACGAGAGTGCCATAAATAAAATACTGAAGAGGAACGATTCAACCAAAAAGAAGATAAATCCACACTAGATGATGCGGTATCATGAATGTCTCTAAAGTGATCCAAAACATACAAATCCCCTTGCCTATGACATGTCCCAACGACATCCTGTGTTGTCCTTTCATATATAGAACAATCGAAAACAGAAAATTTGATATCATATCCAGAATCACAAATTTTACTAATAGAAGCGAGATTCATAGTAAGGCTCGGTATGTAGTAAACATCAGATAAAGCAACAGATGGTGTATCGACATAGAATCACCATTGGCAGCCGCAATTGATTTCGAAGAATTAAGATTCATTGAAATGAATTGTGACAAAATATGAGACATGTGATAAGTAGCACCCGAATCCAATATCCATTTACAAAATGATGATGTCAAATGTTTATCATGGGAGGTTGTCAAAGCATGAGGCTCTAAGTCTATAAACTTCTTAAATTGCTCAAACATGTTTAAAATATCTAAACTGCTCATACATGTCTACAAACTTCTGAAACTGCTCAAACGATGACAAATCAAATTTTGAATCATTCTTATAATTAATCATATCAACTAACAAGTGTCAACCAAATCAAATCAAATCAAACCAAACAAAGGCAAGTCAAGACCTAGTAGTGAAACCAAACAAAACCCGAACCTAATATGTATCTCCAAACGATCAACAACAACTCCAAACCCAAAATGCGACAAAAGCGAACAGTACAAAACATAGATCTAAATCAAACGTAATACCCAATAAAAACAAATTGGATAAATTGTATACCAAATAAAAGGGTGTTGATTTGTACACTCCAATAAATTATTGGTACACTCTAATTGTTGTGTCATGACAATTTTACCCTTAGATATTTTTTACCTCTTTTTCACCTACTTTTGCCTTGCCTCCATTTTACACCAATCATTCACATTTCCCACTTTATTTTCATCTCTTCCTTCCAAAAAATACTACAATGGCATATTCAGTTTCTTCTACTTGCTAATAACTCTTTTCCACCACATAGTACATCGATCATACTCATGGAAGCACAGGTAATTTTGCAATCTAACTTTTTAATATATTGAACCCCAAATTTATGTCTAATCTGTTCTTCAATTAGTCAATAAGTATATCAATATTATTGGTAGGTATTAAATATGACCTCTATTTTGTAGTTTTTATCAAGAATGGAGTTTAATTTTATTTTTTAGCATAAATCTTAAATTTCTATTTGGTTAAAAATGGTGGATGTGATCATCTTCTAAATCTTTATATAGTGAAAAGTCAATGACGTCTTAGTACGGTATCTTTTTACTTTGATTATTATCTCAAACGAATTTGAATTTTGGGAACTTTAAAATCACCATCTCATAAATTAATTCACCTAATGTACGCAAAATTTTATTATAACAATGGTCTAAACTATTGTGTAACAGATAAACACAAATGACTCGTCGTCAAGTCCTACAATTCAAGATGAAGAACTTTATCTTAGACGCTCCAAATTTCAGTCGTGTGATGATTTACTAAGGAGCGTGAGAGCGTTTTATTTTGATAAAGGATACGGGTTATCTATTCGTGATTCAAAAAAAGACAGGTCTGTCACTTTGCGATGTCACCTAAGTGGTTCTTATCGAGATATACGTGGTATTGCACATAAACGGAAAAAGAGCACTGGGTCTCGTTTAACGAATTGTCCCTTCCGAATTGTAGGTAAAAAGGTGAGTGATGGTACTTGGGTATTTGAGGTAACAGATTTAACACATAATCATGAGCGAGCTAATATGTCTGAGTTGCCATCGATCCGTCGATTACCACTTAATGACATAGAAAGTGTCAAAGAAATGACTTTGTCTGGAATACCGCCAAGACAAGTTCTTACTTCCTTACGTCAAAAAAGAAAAAATGTTCCAGCAAACTCAAGAACTATATACAATCTAAAGGCAAAACTCAGTAAGGAAAGTTTAAGGAATCGGACTAAGGTTAGTGCCTTGTTTGAGGAGCTTAAAAGTGCTGGTTTTATATACGATATTAAATATAATACGCAAGGTGTTATTACTCGTTTGTTCATTGTACACCCTCTGTCAATTAGATTGGCTAAATTATTCCCTAATATATTTGTGATGGATTGCACGTACAAAACCAATAAGTATAACATGCCTCTTCTTGATATCATTGGCGTTACATGTTTTAATACCTCATTCTATTCTGGGTTTGCTTTTCTCGACAAAGAAGATGAAGAAAATTATGCATGGGCATTAAGGGCGTTTAAGAAGATTCTTGTAGAGGGTAATGGACCATCTGTAATAATGACTGATAGGGAATTGGCACTGATTAATGGCATAAAGGCCGTGTTTCCAAACACAACAAGCCTTTTATGTGTGTGGCATATTAATAAGAATGTGTTTTCACATTGCAAAAAGCTTTTTGGACGTGCTGAAGAGTTCAATATATTCATGTCAAGTTGGAATAATGTGGTATATTCAACAACACATGCCCTATTTAAGGAAAACTGGGATGAATTTGAGTTAACTTACAAAGAGAAAGGAGATGCAATTGAGTACATTAAGGACACATGGTGTTCGTGCAAAGAGAAGTTTGTTAGTGCTTGGACCGAGAAGTATTTACATTTTGGTAATCGTGCAACCTCGAGAGCTGAAGGTGCTCATGCTAAACTCAAACTATATTTACAAGCTTGTACTGGTGGGTTTCGAGAAGTGAAAGAGAAAATTTATCATGCAGTTGAGCACGAGTTTAAAGAAATTAAAGTGAAACTAGCAAGCGAAAGAATACAAGTTCCTCACGACTGTAATATTCCTTTTTTTAGAGAGGTTTTGTCTCATGTTTCTAAGTTTGCACTAAAAGAGATATATAAGCAATACGAAAAAGTAAAAGAAGGTAATATTTGCAAATATTATATGGAGTATATTTTATATTGTTTTACGGTTTTTACACGCACTCATGCTGTTATTATGTCATTTTGTTTTGTAGGGACAATATATCCCTGCACCGGTCATTATACGGCAACTATGGGGCTTCCATGTGCTCACAAGATAGCACAGTGGGAAGGAATGTCACTTCCATTGGATCTCATTAATTCACATTGGCGGATTTATACTTTATCACTTAATTCAGAAGATGTTGTGGACAATGATGATGCTAATAGATTTGCTACATTGGTTGATGAGTTATCTTCCAGGTACGAAGGATGGCCACTTTATAAGCAAGAATATGCCACCTTGATGATAACTAACCTGTTGAATGAATCTGAAATATTCTTTGAGCCGGTGGTCCAAAACCCAAAAGGAAGACCTCCAAAATCGAAAAAGAAAAAAGGAAAAACTTCCACAAAACGGGATCCATCAAGATTCGAGTATGTTGAATCATCTCAAACACACAATCCATCAAGCAGTAACTGTGTATCACAAAGGAACAATGAATTAATAGACGAAAATAGTTATATGCATCATGAAAACTTCATTGATTTGAACGTGTATCCAGATTTTACAAGCGAATTCATGTCATTGGAGTAGTTTGACTATTTTCAGGTAACTGCTAAATAAACTTGCACATATTATTTTACTTTTGTTTCTAGGATTCAAAACTAACATAATGTATCTTCGTTCAGGGTTAAAAACCATTGTACATTGTCGTTTGAAGTGGATCGAATGTGCATATGGGGCATTGTTGCTTAATGGGAATGAAAACCATCAGTGATGTATGGTGGGATAAACTTATTTTCCATAACCTATTTTGTTTGTTTTAGATCTACGTTTATGGTATTTTGGTATTCTATCCATTTTGTTTTCTGGGATCAGAATTTGATCAGAATATCTGGCATATGTCCGTGAAGAAATATTGATTTAGTTGCTTGTTTGATCTAACTATATGAAATATTTATGTACTATTTGGTTCTTTTGGTTGATCTAACTACGGTATTAACTCATTCATGTTTATCATGATTTATATATAATAAGGTTGGGTTGCATGTTATGCATTATAGTTGATGTACAATATTTCATTATTGTTATGTTTTATTTGGCATGCTGTCAAGAAATATTAGATAGAAAAGTGAGCAAAAGCAAAAGATTGAGGGTTAAACTGAAAAGTTATGTTTAGAAGTGGGAAATGGGAATGTGGTGTAAATGGCGGCAAAAAAGGATGAAAAAAGAGTAAAAGTCAACTAAGGGTAAAATTGTCATGACACAACAATTGGAGTGTACCAATAATTTATTGGAGTGTACAAATCAACACCCCAAATAAAATATCAAACCAGATTCTTTATGTGCATTCAAATCACCATCCCACTATCTATTAAATAAATGCTAGTAATAAGGAAAGCACTTATAGATGACAACTTACATCAACAGTCACGTGGGGGACTTAAATCAAATGACGGCTACAATGGTCCAATTGCACTGACGCACGTACAAAAAACCAACCAACGAATACGAACAAAATCTGGCAAGCAAACGAACGAAGTTACGAATACGAAACCATTGCTCCGATACCATGTAAAAACTAAACACACAATGCAAAGTATTATTGAATTGATAAAACTAAAGAGAACATACAATGAATATATATAAAAAAGATAAAAGGGTAAAACCCTAAAAGCTAAATGGGTCATGGGCCTCTTATGGGCTAGTATGCTAACAGGATGAACTTTGCTTAGATGCTCGCTCATCCAGAACCGATTAAGTGTCCATGTTAATAGGAGCGGTAGTCTCTTCTATTTGATTGACTTGCATTTAATCTTTCTTTTACCGCCACTTGAAAACCAAACATTTAAAATGAAATTTGTGACAACAGGAAACATCATAATCATTACCCAAAGAAGGGTATTTCTTTACTAGTCCCGCCTCAATTTCACAGTACTCCACCGTAGGTGTTGGAAATACCAAGTCTGGATGATTGTGTTCAGGGTTTCGCAGCAAAAACCACTTCATGCAACGAAGAATCCTGCATATTAATGAAAAACTTGTCCTTTGATAATTATGCCAACATATTTTAACAAAGTTCATGAGATATTTGTGTGGTTGGGGGTGGGGGTGGGGAGGTGGGTGGGTTATCGAATTGCATTGGGAAATTGCTCTTGCTCATATGTTTCCGCTCACTTACATTAATATTACTAACATTTTAGCATTATATATGTAGGGTGTTATTTCGATTGTTGTTGGAACAATCATTGCCATATAAGAGGAAGATGGATGGTGGTACCTGTCAAACGTATAATGAGGAATGATTTTATTTGATTCATTATCACTAATTACATCATACACACGATACGAAATATTTTAGACTCAGGTAGACCTTTTTTTCTAAATTTAGAATTAGTTTTTCTCGAGTTTGTTTTCAAAAGACAAGTCGTTTGAGACTCACGTAGACCTTTTTTTCTTCAAAATACGATGACTGCTAATATTTTGAGAATTTGTGAAGCATAAGATATATGTCAGGGGCACCATTTCCTGGATACGAAATATTTTAGACTCAGGTAGACCTTTTTTTCTAAATTTAGAATTAGTTTTTCTCGAGTTTGTTTTCAAAAGACAAGTCGTTTGAGACTCACGTAGACCTTTTTTTCTTCAAAATACGATGACTGCTAATATTTTGAGAATTTGTGAAGCATAAGATATATGTCAGGGGCACCATTTCCTGTATCGTTTAATAAATATCTTGTTACTACCATTTCGCCGTCTACGAGCCCAATAAGTCTCATTTAGCGCCTTCCAGTCATGACATAAATTCTATTATCTAAAAAGTTGACCTTCTTTCCATTTTTTTTATGTTAGTTTGATGATTAAATGATTGTTGCACACTTTGGTGATGATAGACAATGATGTTCAGGTCATCAAGAAACTATTCTCATCAAGTAAATATGGTACTTAAATAACCATGTTATACCATGTCTTAGTTTGATAAATAATATGTCACTTAAAACTGATTCGGGTAAATATGGCACTTACAATTGATTATTAACTTATATATAAAAGGGAAAATGACAAAAAATGCATCGAACTTGACACTTTATGTGATTGTGTGTAGCCAACAATTTTTTTTCTTATTGTATGTACTGAACTTTTAAATTTCGATCATTATGTGTATTTTGTGATTATTCTGCCATGTAAAATGACCATTTTACCCTTCAAAATTTGAAAAAATTAAGGGTAAAATGGTCACAAAATACACACAATAATCGAATTTTGAAAGTTCGGTACACATAATAAGAAAAAAAATAGTGGGTACACACAATCATAAAAAGTGTCAACTTCAATGCATTTTTTTGTCATTTGCCCTATATAAAAAGCCATTTTAATCATACGTTTGGCAAGGTCTTGTGTTTGAATACGTTGATATATAAAACCAACTACTATTACATGCATTGTGTTTTCATACACCTTATCTGATAAGCTGTTGATATGTAAATAAGTTGTCCCAAACAAACAGAAACATATATGATCATGTATATTAGCTTATATAAGTTGCCTTCAAGAAACTGATCTCATTAGGTTATTCATGGTGTTTATAATAAGCTTATGTTTAATAACACAATATAAGCAAATGCAAAAGTTATCTCTTGTGCATTAAGTAATACGGAGTAATAATCACTTTTGTAAAAGTTATATAAGTTAAGCTACTAATGCCAAACACCCTGGAAAGGGGAAAAGAAAATGTACTCTGTAATAAAAGTGCAACATGCTCTCATTTTCTCTTAAATTACCAAAGGTAGAAATTTTTTGGTCTGATTAACCTTTTCAGAAGTTACTGAATAATATTGTAAGTGATTTTAGGGATATTTTTTGTGATATCGGAGGTTGTGCTGTTCATATTGAGATTCTATTATACGCGGATTGCTTATTATGCATTTATATTACAAGGATTACAAAGGCTTTTCTTTTTTCCGGTATACCCCTGTTTAGGATTTTAATATTCGTATTAGTTTGTATACTTCAGCGGGTTTTATGAGTTGTTTTAGTATACGACATATTTGAATTAAACATCAAATATAAGGGGGTTTTAGAAGAAATGTGGCATATGTTGAATGTATTTGGTGACAATTAGCATTACTGTCATATTATACTAAAAAAGTCAGATTTCATTGCACGCTATTAGAATCAATGCTCGCAGGCGGATGAACTGTCAAGTCGCAATGTTTGTTGCTTGTGAACTGTGTAATGATTGTGCGTTCTTGCTATATCCTATTTTTTGTGATACACCTGAGATTAGTAAAAACATGTATGTTTTCAGGAAATGGAGATACAATCGCATTGTTCATTGGAAATCCCATAGACTTCGAAGGTAATATGTGGAGCTGATCAAAATGGTAAAATATTTCTTTTTATCATGCCTACACTAATCGTTTCCTAGATCACACTATTATTAGCATACTTCTCATACAATATAAATTTTAACACATAATGTGTTTTCTTTTATCAGGGTGTTTGTTGTGTTGGCCTTTGTCGGTAGACATTGGAAGGTGTAGTATTATCGTGAAGGAAAAATAGCTAGATGGGGGAAGCGGGGCAAGTCTTTACGCTCTCTACACTAATAAAATATTCTCTTTTAAGTTCCCAATTTGTGCTATCTTTGCATTGAGACCATAATGTAACAACATAATTTTTAGGGTGAAGGCTGAGAATACGTAACAAAGTTTCTCAAATATACCGATGTACGTAACATACAAATTTTATTACTTTTGTACGTAAATAACTTTCAAATTATGGTCAATGTACGTAATGTGACCGGTAACTACAAGTTACCAGGTCAAAAGTTTCAAATTATGATCACGTAATGCGACGAATAACTTTCAAATTATGATCAATGTACGTAATGTGACCGTTTTTCTTACGTTTTGTCCGTTTTTGTCCGTTTTTCTTACGTTTTGTCCGTTTTTGTTCCGTTTTTCTTACGTTTGTCCGTTTTGTTCGCGTCCGCTTTTCTTTTGTCCGTTTTTCACGCTTTGTCCGTTTTTCTAACGCTTTGTTCTTTGTTTCGTCCGCTTTTCTTACGTTTGTCCGTTTTGTCCGTTTTTCACGCTTTTGTCCGTTTTGTTCCGTTTTTGTCCGTTTTTCTTACGTTTTTGTCCGTTTTTGTTCCGTTTTCGTCCGATTTTCTTACGTTTTGTCCATTTTCGTTACGTTTTGTTCGTTTTTGTTCCGTTTTTCTTACATTTGTCCGTTTTTGTCCGTTTACGTTTTGTCTGTTCGTTTTGTCCGCTTTTCTTACGGTCCGTTTTCTTACGTAAGAAAAACGGACAAAACGTAAGAAAAACGGACAAAAACGGACAAAACGTAAGAAAAACGGACAAAAACGGAACAAAACGTAAGAAAAACGGACAAAACGTAAGAAAAACGGACAAAAACGTAAGAAAACGGACAAAAACGGACAAAACGTTAGAAAAACGGACAAAACATAAGAAAAACGAACAAAACGTACAAAACGTAAGAAAAACAGACAAAACGTAAGAAAAACGGACAAAAACGGAACAAAAACGGATAAAACGTAAGAAAAACAGACAAAAACGGACAAAACGTAAGAAAAACGGACAAAACATAAGAAAACGGACAAAAACGAAACAAAACAGACAAAACGTAAGAAAACGGACAAAACGTAAGAAAAACGGACAAAAACGGAACAAAAACGGACAAAACGTAAGAAAAACGGACAAAAACGGAACAAAAACTTAAGAAAAACGGACAAAACATAAGAAAAACGGACAAAAACAGAAAAAAAACAGACAAAACGTAAGAAAAACGGACGAAAACGGAACAAAACGTAAGAAAAACGGACGAAAACGGAACAAAACGTAAGAAAAACGGACAAAACGTAAGAAAACGAACAAAAATGTAACAAAACGGACAAAACGTAAGAAAACCGACAAAAACGGAACAAAACGACAAAACGTAAGAAAAACGGTCACATTACGCACATTGATCATAATTTGAAAGTTATTTACGCATTGATCATAATTTGAAACTTTTGACCGTAACTTGTAGTTACCGGTCACATTACGCATATTGATCATAATTTGAAAGTTATTTACGCATAAAAAGTAATAAAATTTGTATGTTACGTACATCGGTATATTTGAGAAACTTTGTTACGTATTCTCAGCCTTCACCCTAACTTTTAAGTCCCTAGATAGCATTGTGTTTTCAACATTATAGAAAGTTAATTGTAACACAAGAAGCTACAATATTTAAACTTAAAGGGTAAATGGATAGCAATATTGTTGTCGTACTGTGACTACTGGTGTTTCTTGATGTCAACCGAGGTTGTGGTATCATATGTTGAATTTATGTGGCATTGGGGTGTTTGGCAAATTGCGTTGCACACATACCTCATGTGTTTTTTGTTTTGGCCTTTGATTTGGTTTATGTATGTTTTTAGCGTTTGTTATGTTGTGAGGAGTTGTATATATTTGGGGTATGTTTTGTCTTATTACACAAGTCTCACTAAGTTTATGTCAATTCAACTAAAAAAGTTATACTTATTTTTTAAAATAAAATACTTTCTTTTGTGCTGATGTTTCAAGATAAATAGTAACTCTTTGTGCATTGTGTTTTGATGTTTCAAATCCCTTTCAATAGTGACAAAGCATGATAATAATGTGCATCCAAATGAGTATCATCAGTACTTGCTAATGGTCAAGTAAGTAATTAGAGCTTAATTTTTTAAAAATACAGTATGTGATATAATTAATGCTCCCACCTTAACATTTTATTTTTACTAATGTTTCTATATTTTGTGCCCCCTTTATCACACAACTTCATTACACATCGGGTTTACATGTCAACAAATTTGGAACAAATTTTACAGTTTTCAGCTATTTAATATTCATTGTTTTTCACTAAAGAATTCCGTATGCACCCCTTGCTACTAACTTCACCCAACTGGACCAGTTCATTAAGAATGGGTCATATCTACCACATGTGTCATTTTCAAACCTTTTATAAGAGCACAAGGTGCAATAAATTCGGGGGTCGCGTTATGCTGATGTGGCCCAAATTGCTCCGGCGTTATCATACCGTGTAGGCGGCGTTATAACGTATGTTGAGGCCAGAAGGAGAAGTGGCCTAACTTGAACAACGACATTTCAACTTCTGATAATGTTGAAACAATAAAACATGAGTTGTACTACGAAAAACCGAAGATGTCGAGCCCACTACATAATCACATGAGTTTTTGTCACCTCAATAATGACTAAAGTTATTTCAGTGATAGAAGAAAATGTGGTTAATTCTGAACAACCTCAATAACTAGGCAATATATACTAATGTAACATACTTACGTTCTTTGTTGTTTGTTAATCTATCAAAAATTACTACAAATGTAGTCTATAAAAGAAGTTCTTTAAGGTTTATGACCATGTTTGAAGAGGTAAGTACAAATATACATACTATATCTTTTGTGACATTCTTTATATTTACATGTATTATCAATCACAAACATCTTTTTACTTACACTTTTTTTACTCTTATTAGGTGCTCAAGAAATGTTCATTGTCTTACCACTTAATTATCACTCGCTACATACATTTTCTTTTCAAGACCATGAAGATTGTAGCCCGCGTGCATATACGTTTCTTAGATTAATAGTTACATCCATGTTTCTTTATTGTATCATTCACTTATCACATATTATTCCATTAAAAAACAATACAAAATCTTTACCTTCGTTGTTTTTTCTTACTTTACTCACACTCTTAATTTCTTGATGCGCTCATTCTTATAAAAACCCGTGAATTTCACAGGTCTGTAGATACCCAAAGATATTCTAATACATGATTCTACTTACCCGATAACCTCCATTGTAGATTTTACCTATCCAAACCTTTTGGATCACATAGAAGATCCGTCGTATTTTCAAGAAAAGGTCATTCTTGCTCCGACCAATGAACATGTGACAGTATAAATGATCATTTTCTTGAGACATTTCTAGGTGAGAAAATGATTTACCTTAGTTGCGATAGTATTGATAAAACTGATCGTGGTACATCAGTCGATGAATCTGTTTTCTCAACATATTTTATCAATCGACTAAAGTCCTCAAGTGTTCCAAACCATACGCTTGTGTTAAAAGTTTGTGTCCTGATAATGGTGCTGAGGAATATTGATCAATCTAATGGATTGTGTAACGGGAGACGACTTCAAGTTTTACGATTATCACGTACTTCTATTCAAGCACGGATCATTGATGGGACCCATTTTGTAAATAAGGTTATTATACCACGATTGAGAATTACTCCATCTGATAAACGTTTACCTCTAAAGATCGTGAGGAAACAATATCCCATTTTCGTGTCATTCGCCATGATAATAAACAAGAGCCAAGGGCAATCGCTTTCAAAAGTCAGATTGTATCTGCCACATCCTATTTTCACTCATGGACAACTATATGTGGCTCTTTCACGTGTAAAAAGCAAAAAAGGTTTGAAGGTTTTTGTTTCGATGCGGATGGTAACCTATCAAAAACTACTATAAATGTGATATATAAAGAATTTCTTCAAGGTATATGATCAAATGATCAATAGGTATGTACAGTATACATATTACATGTTCTATGACGTTTTTCTTATTTACACTTATTATAAATCCCAGACTTCTTTTACTTACATATTTTTTAAACTTATTAGGTGTTCACGTAATGGACCTTTTGTTGAAATGTTAGACTGGTCACTACATACATTTGCTTCTGAAGACAAACATATTGGAGATCACGAGGCAATGAACGTTTATTACACAGATAATTACAAGCATTGTATTTTATACTATCAGACACTTATAACTTATTATTCCGTTATAAGAAAATTTCATAGCGTTTACGTTCGTTGTTCTTTCTTACTTTATTCACGTACTTACTTTTTTAAATCAAAAACCCTATAAAATCCTGTGGATTCCACATGTCTATAAGCTAGTATTACAATAGGGTTTTAGCCGTACAATAGCAACGTACTTTCAACTTTGTTTCGTTTTGGTACGTGTACTTTTTTTTGTTCCACTAAATGTAACGTTTGTGTTTTGTGCTACCTTGGTACGTCAAAGTACAGGCTACCGGTTAACAAATTAGTTTTACCGGTTAAATATCTACGTGGATTTTTTTATCACAAAATATGTATTACGTGTATAATATTTTGACTATAAGTCAACGTTTCACCCTATTGAGTAAAAAAACACACATACACACGCTACATTTCCCCCTTTTCACTTACAAACCCTAACCTTAGATTTCATGTGAACAATCAAACAATTAATCACAATTGAACAATCACAATGCGTTTAACGGTCAATTTCCATCATGATGGGACGTTCATACCATCACCTCTGATGTATCATGAAGGAGACGTATCTATAATAAAAGATTTGGAATTTGAAGGTATGACAGTTATTGGGTTGACAAAGCAACTAAAAGGTGCATGTATGTACCCTGTTAAAGGTATTTTCTTTCTTGCTCCTGGTAAAGAACTTAGTAATGGATTAATTGAGATTAAGGATGATTCAGATATAGCAAACTGTATTGCTCTTGGTTTTAAGAATCAGAAAGTAATTGATATGTATATTGAACATCATGGGTATGATCTAAAGCATTGGACTCGGTCAGATAGAAGAGGATGATGATGTGTTTGATGTTTGTGAGATGGAAGATATACAACCCTATGGTCCTAGTGATTTTGTAGGGGAAGATAATGTATTGATACAAAATAGGTCCATTAATGATCCTTTTTTGAACAAATTATGCAATGGGTCTTTTATAAGTGATTTGCTGACAAATCTGATAGTGGTGAAGGTAGCCAACTACTGGTCACGAGTTAGACATAGATAATGATGATGAAGATGTAGACAAAAAGTATAAGATTGTTCCTAGTGTAGTTTATCCTGAGTTTGACCCTAAACTTCCATGGAATGAAATGAAACCAACATTAGGTCTTAGGTTTCAACACCCAGATCACCTAAAAGAGTGTTTGACCAATTATGGTGTGGCCAATGGATACCAGCTTTGGTACAGGAGAAATGATTATAGAACTTTGATGGTTTTGTGTGGTAGAGATGTTGCAAAAGGTAGAAGTGGTGGTACAAAAGTTAAGAAAAGGGAAGCAACTAAGGGTGTGCAGATTGAGACACCAAAGAAAGGATAAAGCAAGGGGTGCAGATTTAGACACCAAAGAAAGGAAAAATCAAGGGTGTGCAGATTGAGACACCAACAAAGAAAGGAAAAAGCAAGGGTGCACAGTCTGAGACACCAACAAAGAAAGGAAATGAAAAGAGTGCAGAGGCTAAGACACCAACAAAGAAAAGAAAAAAAAGATGTGCAAAGAAAGGAAAAAATAATGTAGTTGGTTGCACATTCAGGCTTTGGGATTCTTGGGTGCAAGATGGAACATATTTTCAGATCAAGACATTGGCTTAGGGGCATTGGTCACATTTAAATGGATTGCCAAGCAGTTTGCTCAAAAAGTGATTCAGGATCCTACTATTAGTTATAGTAATATTCAAGAGCAAATAAAAAATAAGTATTTGATCAATGTTAGTGTGGGGCAGTGTAAAAGGGCAAAGCAAAGGGCCTTATTTGATCATGAAGGTGGGCTCATAGAACATTATAGCAGATTGTGGGATTATAGGCAACAAATTTTGAACACCAATCCTGGTTCAACAGTCCATCTTCATGTAGATGAGCAAGATAATGGAAAAATACACTTAAAAAGGATGTATATATGTTTCAAGGCTATGAAAGATGGGTGGAGTGCAAGGTGTAGGAGAGTAATAGGACTGGATGGATGTTTTCTGAAAGGCACATGCAGAGGTGAGTTGTTGACAGCTATGGGTAGAGACGCTAACAACTAAATGTATCCCATAGCTTGGGTTGTGGTCAACATTGAGAACACAAACAATTGGGAATGGTTTTTGGCCTGTATTTGTGAGGATCTCAAACTTAGACCTGGGATGTACATAACTATCCTTTCAGATGGTCACAAGGTATACTTTCATTGTTCATTTTGTACAGAGTAAAATGCAGAAATCGTCCCTGTGGTTTGCCCAGATTGCATATTTCGTCCCTACAATTTCGAAAGTGCAGGCGGCCTCCCTGTGAGGAAAAGTTGAGTTCATTTTCGTCCCTGGCCAAATTGAAATGACTGAAATACCCTCTGTTTTTGTCCGTTTTTCGTTCATTTTTTTCAGAAAAACAGATGAAAACTGATAAAATTATTTTCAGAAAAAAATTATTTTCGAAAAAAAATTTGGACAAAAAATAAATGGTCCCTGTGGTTTTTCAAATTGCAGATTTCGTCCTCAAAGTTAAAGGGGATGGAGACGAGGGTATTTCAGTCATTTCAATTTGGCCAGGGACGAAAATGAACTCAACTTTTCCTCACAAGGAGGCCGCCTGCACTTTCAAAATTGTAGGGACAAAATCTGCAATCTGGGCAAACCACAGGGACGATTTCTGCATTTTACTCTTTTGTACACTTTAAAACCATGAGTATATAATTTTTGTACACTAACAAATTTTGGGATATGAAACAGGGATTGATGGAGTCTGTCAAAAACATGTTGCCCTATGCAGAACACAGGCTATGTGCCATGCACATTTATGCCAACTTTAAGAAGAAATGGAACAACATGCATTACAAAAGCTTGTTTTGGGGAGTTGCATCAACAACTTTACAGTTTCAGTTCTACTCCAAGATGAATTTAATTGGGAACATTGATCCAGAGGCAAAACAGTGGCTTGTAGATAGGAATCCCAACAACTGGTGTAGGGCTTTCTTCAAGATGGACAGAGGATGTGCAGCCTATGAGAATGGAATTTCAAAATCCTATCACAATGCCATAAGGATTGCAAGAGGTAAGCCTATAATTACAATGCTAGAAGAAATAAGAGTTTATTTGATGCAAAGGTTGTATAGCATGCATAACTTAGCCTATAACCTAGTAGACAGCATTACACCATCAGTTAGGAAAAGAACTATAGCATTTGAAAGATATCCAAAGATTCTGGGCAGTCTATCCCTGTGGTGATAATCAATATGAGGTTAGGAAGGATGATGAGTCATTTAGTGTTAACATAGAGAAAAGGGAGTGTACCTGTAAATGGTGGGATTTGAATGGTGCTCCATGTGTTCATGCTGTAGCAGCATTTGGTTTCTTGAAAACAGATTCAGTCTTAGGGGTTAGTTCTTGGTACTCTAAAAGGATATGGTTAAATGCTTATAACTATTACATTAGGCCAATTGGTGGCTCATCTATGTGGCCTTGTACATCTGATGAGGCTCCTTTGCCACCAATCCTTAGGAAGATGCCAGGAAGGCCTAGGAAACTAAGAATCAAGCATGGCACAGAAAGGGTCAATGAAATTAGCAGAAGTGGTAGAATGATGACCTGTCAGAACTATTGGGAAAAGGGCCATAACAAAAAAGTTGCAAAAAAGAGAAACAGCCAAAACCAGTTAAGGAGAAAAGAAAACTAGGAAGAAAGAAGGCTGGATCTATCTTTGTGTTCCCAAGTGATGCATATCCAACTGGTGCAGACCCAATGGATGCCGATCCAACTGGTGCAGACCCCATGAATGCAGATCCAACTGGTGCAGACCCAATGGATTCAAGTGGTGCAGGACCAAGTGGTGTTGTACATGAGGTATCTATACAAGTTTCTTAATTAATGGAATAATGCACTTAAAATGATTTATACTTACCCCTTATGTATTTGCAGGGTGATGACATTCCAACCCAAGAAAAAGAAGAAACAATCACTGAAGATCAAGAATGTCAGGGTGATGACATTCCCACCCAACAAAGTACACCAAATACTACTGCAAAGGTGATTGATGATGCAATTGCAGCTGGTGTGGTTAACAGTTTCAACATGAGAAAAAGACCAAAATCTGAGAGAATTTCAAAAAAAGGAAAACCATTCCAGTTTGGGGCAGATGGTGCAGGTTCAACTTCTGATAAGGCATGGGATGTAAAGGATGTTCTGAGAGAACCTTAGAAGTTTGGATGTGTTGGTGTTAGATGATAAAGAATGTGTCTTTAAAAACAATGTCTTGGGTCTTGTAATTCAGTAGACTTTAAAACTTTATCTTGGATGTGTTGGTGTTAGTTGTATTTGCACTAGACTTTAAAACTTTATCTTGGATAGTGGAATTTATATCCACAAATTTTTAATTGAAGTAATGAACCCAAGATGCTAGATTATTGTGTTTCCTTTTGCATATTTAAGTTTTTCATGTGTCTATTGTTTGTGTGGTCCATGTGCAGGAAAATAGAGCATAAAATACCAATAATTTATTGTATGTGTGGTGCCTTTTATTCTCTTTAGTGTCTGTGTGGTCCATGTGCAGTAAAAGAATCAATCAAACACCAAATGCAATAAACAAACCAAACTTTTCATTATCACCATTACAAAGATTACTTAACTAGCAACAAGATAACAACAATCATAAACATTAACACAACAAGCTTCCTATAAAAACCTACTCTTGATTTCATTTCTTTCAACTCCATTTGCAGACCCAAAACTTGTTTCTGCATAGTTGACCTTTCAAAGTCAAAAGACATTTCCATTTCTCTTATTGTGCACTTCAGTGCATCCATCTTGTTTTGATTAAGTTTAACCTTTTTCAGCAATTTGAAAACCTCTTGTTTGTAGTACTCATTTGGTAGATCAGGATCCACTCAATCAAAGGTTTTACACTCTGAACCCTACAAAATAAACACAACTAAGCAAATACCCGTACCATTAAAAAAATAAAATTATAACTTACTTTATAGTAATTTATGCATCTCAGGAAACGTCTCAGTGGATGATTAATGGTTTTGAGGTTTGTAGAATCACTGGTTCTAGACATTCGCAATGGGTAGGTGGTGGATCACGACGGAATCGATTAGATGATGAGGAAGACATTTTATGATTTGGGGAAGAATTGTTAGGGTTAATTAGATGGTTAGGGTTAGGGTTTTTGTATAGTCGTGTGATTAATATTTGGGGAAGAAGGAGAAAATGAATATAAAAAAACTTTTATTGTAAGTGGAATGCCTACGTGGCATGTCCACTTAGGATACATAGCTTTGTATCTGGTAGCACAAAGTACCACGTACCAAGGTAGCACAAAACACAAAAGTACGTTACATTTAGTGGAACAAAAAAGTACACGCATCCAAAACGGAACAAAGTTGAAAGTATCGCTTCTATTATACGGCTAAAACCCATTACAATATTATGAGTACATTATAGGTTTACTCCATTTACTAATATACATATGAATGTAAGAATGTAATGATTATTTCTTTGTTATTTTCCAAACTAAACAGTTTTGTCCTTATATTTTTCTCTAACTACTTGAGTTTATTTGTTAATGGATTCATACGACTTGGATAAGGAAATATGGAATAACTCATTTTTAATTTATTGCTTTTAATTTTGTTGTGTTAATAAAGTTACATAGAAAATAAAATAATCACACTATACAAATTCTCTAAAGGAAACCAAAACCCAAAAATTGAGAATGCTAACATATCATATACTTTTTGAATCAAACAAAAATACAAACCATTTAAAATATAATATTGAAACAAAAAAATTATGTAAAAAAATTATTTACACAACCTCAGAAATCAATACTTATGTAGCTAAAAACGTATGCAATATCAAAGCCCCATCTCTGATCTTAAGTCTGACGGTAGCTCTTGGACGAAGACGTGAGATGCTAACAAAAACAAAGAAGGAGGGTGACGCGGTGTTTTCCTGAAAACGGAAGCGAAATCGTTGGCCGGAATAACAAAGGGTGTAAAGAGGCGATTGTAGGTGATAGGTTGATGATGACCCGGTTACGGTTATGGTTATTTATGGTGATGGTTCATCCACATGGGATGACACAATATCACTAATGTGCCATGTCAACAAGTTGTAACTATAAATCGTAAGACAGTGACTCAACTAAATAATTTGGATGTACAGTAACGTGAATAGAAAAAATCTATACTATCTATTAAAAGAGTCTTTTGGATGATGTCATGAATACAAAATTGATTGATTTCATGGACAATAGACATTTTTATACAAATTGATGATGTCAGCAGTGTATTCAATACATTAAATAAAATCAAAATACGCTATATATAAGTATTTAATATGTTGTTATTTCCAAGATGCATGCCACCTCTTTTAACCAATTACCAATTAACCATCTTTAGCTACTAACTAGAAATTTTGAACTACAACATATTTTGCATGCATTTTATTCGATACTACATTTCAAATACGC
The DNA here is from genome assembly GCA_910596185.1 of Chrysanthemum makinoi. NCBI lineage: Eukaryota > Viridiplantae > Streptophyta > Magnoliopsida > Asterales > Asteraceae > Chrysanthemum > Chrysanthemum makinoi. Next base: position 134,340,351 of record OU343217.1, read on the forward strand.
TATATATCACATTATGTACGTAAGTATGGGGAGGGAGTATTGAATATAGTAGACATTATATACAAAAGTTGATCTTTTGTCAAATGAATATGAAATGGTTGATTGTATGTTTGTTGTATTTTTTTCCTTTCTTTTTTGTGCTACTTTTGATCATTCTATATGCATGTTAATATTTTATTTATGAGTTTTTCACAAACTAAGGTGTTTGGAGTTGTTTATGCATGCTTTATTAATTAAGGTTGGCACTTATTTACCCGAACATTAATACTTCAGTGTTTTGTACAAGTACTCGCGTGAATGAATCTAACCATCTTTTTTTACTTCCCGTGTTGAACACGGTTTTTTATCTAGTTTGTATAATGACTGAAATGAATATTTTGGAATCTATACTATCTATTAGAAGAGTCTTTTGGATGATGTCATGAATACAAAATTGATTGATTTCATTGGAAAATAGACATTTTTATACAAATTGATGATGTCAGCAGTGTATTCAATATATTAAATAAAATCAAAATACGCTATATATAAGTATTTAATATGTTGTTATTTCCAAGATGCATGCCACCTCTTTTAACCAATTATCAATTAACCATCTTTAGCCACTAACTAGAAATTTTGAACTACTACATATTTTTCATGCATTTTATTCGATACTACATTTCAAATACGCTATATATCAGATTATGTACGTAAGTATGGGGAGGGAGTCGATGACGAGCAACAGCAAGCAAAAAAAAAAAAAAAGGGCATGGCCATGTTACATTTACATTTGTTTTGGTGTAGTAAATGTTGTTCTTTAAAAAAATTACCTTTGACCCTTCGTTTACTTTCTCACATTATCTACTTTGAAACTTGATTAGCAAAGTTGTACCCAAAAAAAGGAGGATTTGAATATTGAATATAGTAGACATTATATACAAAAGTTGATCTTTTATTAAATGAATATGAAATGGTTGATCATATGTTTGTTGTATTTTTTTTTCCTTTCTTTTTTGTGCTACTTTTGATCATTCTATATGCATGTTAATATTTTATTTATGAATTTTTCACAAACTAAAGTGTTTGGAGTTGTTTATGCATGCTTTATTAATTATGGTTGACACTCAATGGCGGACCTTTATGAGGGCATGGGAGTGTCCCGGCCCCCTGATGAGTGTCTAAATACTCATCATTTTTGTACAATATAAACTGCAAAATCATCTGAAAACACTCAAAAATGCTTCAAAATGATAAAAATATCACAAATCAGTGTTTTATATGTTTTAAATGCAAAAATATCAAAATCAGATGAAAAACATATCAAATTTGCAAAAATTGCAGTTTCAGTCCCCCAAGTTTCTAAAATTGTCAAAAACAGTCCCTGGTAAATCAAAATAAAGAAAAATGTCATTTAAGGTCCATAGGATTCAAAAGTTGTCAAAACAAACCTTTGAAATGTAAAATTTGCAAAATTACAACTTTGGTCCCTCAAGTTTGAAAAATGACATAAATGGTCCCTGGAAAATTGGAAAGTGTCAAGATTGGTCCTTGCATTATTGAAACTTGTCACTTTTATCCCTTGGATCAACTTTGATGAAATGGCAGAAGTGGTCCCCTAATTTTCAGAAATTGCAAAATAGGTCCTTATGTATTATTAAACATTTTTTTTGACCCTTGGACCCTTGTCAATCCATGTGACCCCTGCCACAACCCATTTTGAACCTCCCTTTCCTTTTAATAATCCTGGTCAGTCAACCCCTTGGTCAAATAAACACCAATGGCGCCAAAAGTCTCCACCCTCTCCAACTGCTATCACTGCTCAATCAGAAAACCATCCCCCCTCCTCAACATATCACTTTCCTTGTTCCCTCACCCTCAACAACATCCAAGAATCATTAAATGGTCATTCCCTCATTCACTCAACCATAGCCAGCTGTTATATCCATTTCCCGCCAAAAAATGATAAATGGCCAAGATTGCTTCAAATGATCCAAGGGCCTCAAATAGAGGTGGGAATAGCTCAGAAACAAGTGGGGAGTGGATTGAAGTATAAAAAGAAGAAAGAGGATGAGGAGAAGGAGTCTACTAGTTTTTTTTTAGTTTTCATCAATGTCGTTTTTATAATAAATGTTTTAGTTTAGTTGCAAATCTGTTATCTTTTGTTTCATTGTATCAACTTCAAGTAATATTATCAGTTTAATCTAATTTTAAGCTTCAATCCCAAGTTGTATCCACTTTTCATGTTTCTTATTTACTGTTGCAAATTTGATTTTCAAACTCCTATGCTTAACTCTTTAGCAGCTTATTTTTAAGCTCCAACAAGTTTATATAAGCTTATTACATATTTTTACAAGCTTAAACTCAAGTTTCAACCCATTTTGGATCATGGTCAATAAAAGTCAACTGGAAGCTCAATGGGTCTTGGTAATGGATAAATGGAGATGCAGTGGTGATGTTGGGTTTAATTAGACTAGTTTAGGTTGGTTTTGGATTTGGTCTAGCCTGCAACACCATCTGGTCCTCTTGTGAGTATTTGTCTCATTTTTACATTTTCAATCAAATTTTGCATTTTATGCTTGTTTGAGTATCTGTAGTCACCACTAGTGTAGACTTGTTTATATAGGTGTAACTAGGTCATATTAACTCAGTTTAATCATTGGAACAAGTTGGATCAAAGATTAGCTTATTTAAATTTGTATAACAGTTGATGAAAGGGTGTTTGGATTCCATGTTTAATCTGTCTTTAAGGTCTGCTCAGTAGTTGTAATCTGTTGTTGCATGATTGTTTAGCATATCTTAGTTCATATCTGTCTTACTTTTGTACTTGTAACATATAAAAGTCAAAATCCATCTCATTGGTCCTTAGCAGCTTACTGTTGAGATTTTCACAAGATCATAAGCTCATTTTGTGTGTTAAATTCATAGATCAAGCTTGTAGTAGCTTTATTTCATACATTAACATCATATTCAGTCCTTGAATCAAGCTCAAAGTTGGAAAAGGTCAACTTTCCATTTCTTTCAAAAAGTCAAAATTTCTCAAATAGCTGTTTTTGAATAAACTTTAGATTTTCACTGTGTGCTTAATATTAAGATTCAGCTTATAAGCTTCTAGGACATTAAACTTTAGTTGCTTAAGAAAATTAGAAAAATACTAGTTCAGTTTTAATTAGCTTGTAAAGTGCTTATTTTTAAGCTTGTTTTGACCCCCTTTTTCTGAAATATGCCCTGTGCAACAGTTAACCTTTATGCTTATTTAGATTTTGCTAAAGTGCTTATTTCTATGTTTTTGTGCTTATTCAGTTGCAACATTAGCTTATAATTATTCTCTTAGCTTATCTCCAGTTTTCAAGTTGCTTAGTCACTAGCTTATTAACACTTTGGTTAATCTTAGTGCCTATTTCATCTTTTGTCCCACTGTTGGAAATTTTAAGCTGAATCTAGCTTATTAGTTGTTTTTATAAAAAGTGTTAGTTATAAAATTTGCTTATTTAGTTGTGTTCAATAAGTTTGTAAAATAAAATCAAGAAAAAAAAATAAAGTTCAAAAAAGGGGCTGCTGAGATTCGAACTCAGGACCTCCTGCACTCCCAGCCACGCTTCAGCACACACCTGCACAACCAACTGCCCTTGGGACTTGTCTTGGTTTTATTTTGCAACATTTAATATATAAGGGTATTTAGTCAGTTTTGCTTTAAGCACTTCTTTAGCTTATTTTGAGCTTATTTCACATAACAACCATCTAGTTTTTTATTTTTCTTAGATCAAGCATAAGTTAAAGTAGTTTTTGTGAATTTTTCATATTTTTCTAAAAACGTTTAGTATTTTTAATAATTAATTTAGTTAAATTTAGTATTTAATTCGTAATAAATAATTTAAGAGTCGAAAAAATACCCGGCTTTTTCCTAAAATTTTCTTTTGTCATATAGTACGTAATAAAATTGTTTTTACACTTGTAGGACTTTTATTTCATAAATTTTACGTTTTATCTTGCGCTCCAAATAGTAATTTTCGTATATAATGTACGTTTTCATTTTAGGCCACGTTTTTAGATATTTTAAGTTTACGTTTCAATTAAAATAGTTTATTTAAGATATTTTGTTTTATAAAATCACAAAAACATCATTGTAAAAATAGTGATAGCGTTTATTTAATATTTTTTATCTTTTTAATTTTCTTAATTTGTATTTAAGTCGCTGTTATTTATTAACTTTTTCAGTAGTGTAATTATCCTATCCAAATCCTTTCCGATCACTATCATTAGTGATCATTCTATCGTCTGATCTAGTGTTTACACACCATTGAGTCTCCGTGGGACATAACGACCCGGGGAAACACTATACTCCCCAGATCTTCATTGCATTTGTGTTTTAGGCAGTTTTAAGTCTGTTACGGCTAGTCATTCACAAGTGACCAGTTTGCGTGATTAGACTTGACTGTTTAGCATAGATCACCCCCCCCAAAATTTACGGCACCTAGTGTAAATGTTATAGGTTTTAGGGATAATTTAGTTGAGGTTACAAACAAATATCTGATCCGGCCCCCCCAAAATAAACGGTCAAGTTCCGCCACTATTGACACTTATTTACCCGGACATTAATGGTTCAGTGATTTGTACAAGTACTCGCGTGAATAAATCTAACCATCTTTTTTTCCTACCCGTGTTGAGCACGGTTTTTTATCTAGTTTGTATAATGACTGAAATGAATATTTTGAAATAGTACAATGGTTTTGTAGTGCAAAATCCCTAGAATAAAGTATTAACTTTTATATTTTCACCCGTGCTCTCGCAACTATTTTGTTAACAAGCAAATTATAATTGAATTAGATATTTTTTAAGTTTGCTAATGTCACTTGAATTGTCGGTTTGACCAAAAAAATTATTTTTGCTCCCTCTCGGTATTTATTTTGGCTTCACTTCCTTAATCTTTATATTCGTAGGCATCTAACTTTTTTAATTTTTCTATTGTCACCTCGTTTTTTTTACGCTAGAGGGCTAAAATAGAAAATTAAAAAAGTTTGATGCTACAATAAAAAAAATTAAAAGTTTGTAGTATACAATAAGAAAAAGTGGCAAATTTTATGCCTTTTTAGACCATTTACCCTCTTTTATATGACGCGATTGATCGTTTAATTTTACCGTGTGACCAGTCGATAGTAGTCAAAATACAGATTGTTTTCAATTAAATAAAACCGCTCACATAAAAACAATATTTTTGCCTTCTTTCCCCAAGTGCACCTCACTCGCTACGACACTCCAATATAACATCGCATCACAACACAATATTCTTATTTTTTTCTCTTGACAATAACATCAAACACCTCCCAAAACAAAAGCAATTTCAACATTTTACGCAAAAACAATAAGAACTTGAACTAACACTTGAATAGGAGATGCAGTGGTACGTCGTCGCTTCGCTTCTAACAGTTCTCACTAGCTCTCAGGTTACCCCTAATTTCACACTTCACAACTATTTTATAATGCTTCGAATTTAGCTTAATTTTAAGTTATGTCTTTTACGTTTTCTTTTACAGATAATCATGATATTGGTTGTCCAATTATTCTTATTTTTTTTCTTGAAAATAACATCAAACACCTCCCAAAACAAAAGCAATTTCAACATTTTACACAAAAACAATAACAACTTGAATTAACACTTGAATATGAGATGCAGTGGTACGTCGTCGCTTCGCTTCTAACAGTTCTCACTAGCTCTCAGGTTACCCCTAATTTCACACTTCACAACTATTTTATAATGATTTGAATTTAGCTTAATTTTAAGTTATGTCTTTTAAGTTTTCTTTTTGCAGATAATCATGATATTGGTTGTCTAGTACCATGCTATGTGTTACATTTATGGGCTTTTGTATTGTGTTACATTTACATTTTTTTTCTTTTCCATATCATGAAATAGGGTATCAAGCTACTGAAGTTTTCTATGTAGACTGAGCATACATATAAAGATTATAGTAAGTTTACGGAGTATCTGATTACCATATGAACTTGAAAGGGTTGGCGTGCTCTTGGAAGAAAGTATAGACCATTGTCAATAAAGTTCAGATTATGTACGTAAGTATGGGGAGGGAGTCGATGACGAGCAACAACAAGCAAAAAAAAAGGCCATGCCATGTTACATTTACGTTTGTTTTGGTGTAGTAAACGTTGTTCTTTAAAAAAAATTACCTTTGACCTTTCGTTTACTTTCTCACATTATCTACTTTGAAACTTGATTAGCAAAGTTGTACCCCAAAAAAAGGAGGATTTGAATATTGAATATAGTAGACATTATATACAAAAGTTGATCTTTTGTTAAATGAATATGAAATGGTTGATTGTATGTTTGTTGTATTTTCTTTCCTTTCTTTTTTGTGCTACTTTTGATCATTCTATATGCATGTTAATATTTTATTTATGAATTTTTCACAAACGGAGGTGTTTGGAGTTGTTTATGCATGCTTTATTAATTATGGTTGGCACTTATTTACCTGAGCATTAATAGTTCAGTGATTTGTACAAGTACTCCCCTGACTGAATCTAACCATCTTTTTTTACTGCCCGTGTTGAACACGGTTTTTTTATCTAGTTTAATGACTGAAATGAATATTTTGAAATAGTACAATGGTCTTGTAGTGCAAAATCGCTAAAATAAAGTATTTACTTTTATATTTTCACCCGTGCTCTCGTAACTATTTTGTTAACAAGCAAATTATAATTGAATTAGATATTATTTAAGTTTGCTAATGTCACTTCAATTGTCGGTTTGACTAAAAAAATTATTTTTGCCCCCTCTCGACTTTATTAGTTTTTATATTCGTAGGCATTTAACTTTCTTAATATTTCTATTGTCATCTCATTTTTTTACGCTAGAAGACTATAATAGGAAAATTTAAAAAGTTTGATGCTACAATAAAAAAATTAAAAGTTTGTAGTATACAATAAAAAAAGTGGCAAATTTTATGCTTTTTTAAACCATTTACCTTCTTTTATATGACGCAAATTTTACCGTGTGACCGGTCGATAGTAGTCAAAATACATATTGTTTTCAAGAGTTGCTTTATTTTGCATACTCACTTTTTCCTACATACCATTGGACACATCTTGACCATTGGATCAAAAGAACAAAAATTAAGGAAAAAAAACATGGGGGGACTAATAATGTAAACTTTTCAAAAAAACGGAGGGACTAGATGTTTAAATAACATCATAACTATCATTACCCCACTTTCCCCCAAATCACACACACTGCACCCCACTTTTTCTCTCTACTAATATTCAAACCCTAGCTATTAAATCAAAAATCAACCATGATTAACCATAAATTAACTATCAAAGCTTGTTAAATCCCAACAAAATGGAAGCATCTATCGTTAGGAAGTTGATTCCCGCAAGATTTACGGGTCAAAATGAACCAATCCAGCCCCTTAATTTTTGTTCTTTTGATCCAATGGTCAAGATGTGTCCAATGGTTAAATGTACAGTACAAAGTCAATTGTTCGTAGTTAGATCTGATAATTGATTGTTATTTATGTTGTTTTATTTGTTTTTGTTGCCAGTTATTGTGACATTTTTATTAGAGTGTTCAATATTGATCACAAAACATGTAGTTTTGAGTGGTATTTAGTTTATTTGGTAATGTGAACTAAGTTGCTCTGAGTTTTGTATACATGAATGCACACCAACTGTTTGATGAAATGTGTGAGTGAAAGTATCATACGTGTAATATCACCAGTGATATTTGAAGTTGAACTGTATTTGTATATTATTACTAGTGATATTTGTATTATCACTTGTGAAATTTTGTTTATTTGATAGTTTTTTTTTTGTTTGTTTACTTGTATTAAGCTTTATTATATGTCATGTATAGTATCATTTTTGATATTTCATTGTTATTGTTTTATAATCATAGTTAAAAACTTTTTTTTTGTTAAAAGTTTTGATGATATACTATTTACTGTGTGTTTTATCACGTTTGTTTTATATCATAATTTTGATGTTTTATGTTCTTTTTGTGAATGATAATTGTGTTTTAGTTATAGATAAGCTGTTTATTATAGTGCAATATTGCTTATTATTTGAGTTGTTAGATTAAACAGCTTAAACAGGTTGATTTTGCTTTAAACACATAATTATTTAGTGTGATTTTGCTTATTTTTTAAGTTGTGATTGGATTTGTCTATTTAATGGATACATTGTGCGTATTTCAATAGGTTTTACAACGGGATTTGAAAAAAGCTAATGGGTGAATCAGCAAATGAAGAAGCTATGGTTAAATAAATCACAACATCTTTACAAACAAACTGAAGAAGCTCAAACACATTTTATACACCTGTGATATCACAAGTGATAAAATCTGTGATATCATACGTGATTCAACAAATAGAAGAAGACGACACATTTGTGATGTCACATGTGATATCAAATTTTCCTCCAAAAAGTTGAACATGAGAATGAGATACATAAAAAAATTAGCAATAAAAGTGTGGTAGTTAGTAGTTATTGAGGGATTGTTGTGATTATGTGATGAATGTTGTGATAATATGAGAAATCACAAGAGGTATTGAGCTTGTAACATGCTTCTATTAGATTTGTAATGCAGTTATTTTCTTAATTGATAAAGTGTGCTTACTTGGATAGGTTTAACACCGTATCATATGTTCCTCAATCACCACCACTGATTCAACAAATAGAAGAAGTCAACATGCCTATGATATCACATGTGAAACACCTGGGATATCACCTATGATTCACGATATCACATGTTCCTCCAAAAGCCGAACAACATGTTGCATATTTTTTTAAGTGCAATACAATATCGCAAATGATAAATGAGTATATATTGGTCTCTAATAATCATGACCTATTAATATTTTCAAAGGGACGTGCTTGCGAGGCACATGATGATAAATAATCCATATGGAACTTTATGAAGAATTGCAGCAAAGATAATTCTACATCAAGTAAACGAAAAAAAGAAGATGATGCCTGATTGTGCAAACAAGATTGCTATAAAAAAATAAAGATGACTAGATAAAGAGAATGATAGATGAAACAAAGATGACTGGAAAAGGAGCAGGAGAAGCAAGAAGCAATCCTTATGTTGCTTAGTTTAAAAATGCAATGCGAGTTTGGGTAACCTAAGAAGGGTGCGCTATATTAGGTCCAGAGCCACATTGCATGGTGCCCGAGTTTGTACTACTTTTGAGAATCACTAAGTGATTTGTATGATCATTTTTATGGAAAAATATTAATGTAGCATTTTATTCTTTTATCACATGTGATATTACTCTTAGAATTTTGTGTTACAATAAAATATTTCATATCGCAAAAGATATAACACTGCATATTACATATACCAAATATGTATAAAAATAATAAAAAAAAAAACTACCAAAATAAAAAACTTGACATATTCTAAACATCAAAGAAAGTGTTGCATTAAATTTAACAGAATATCACAAGTGATATAAACATCAAAATCAAAACCAAGTGTTGCATTACTTTTAACAAAATATCACAAGTGATACCAGATACAAAAGAATTTTATGAATCACAAAAATCCTCATAAAAATCATTCCAAACTATTGAGCACATTTTTTTTTTTTTTTTTTAAATATTGAAAAGCTATGAATTACAAGCGATACATCAAACAAAAGAGATTAAAAAAAAGAAGGTAAAATCAGACTTTGACTGCAGCAGATTCACCTTCAACGGAGCCGCCTCCATGAACACCGTCTCCTAGCCTGCCGTCTCCAGAGGTCATCGCACCCCGGGGCAATGCCTAGAGAATACTGGTAGCGCACTATCAGAAACTCTAGGAACCCAAAAAACTTATCCCCCAAGAGTGTCAATAAACTCATGATGATTAAATGACTTAGGTGTTTTCACACTATTAAAAGCTGTAAAGAAAGGTAAACACACAGTAAATAAGGTATCATCACAACTAAAAAAAAAAAACTATGATTACAAAACAATAACAATAAAATATCACAAATGGTACTATACATGACATCTAAATAGTGTTTAACCAGAAAACATCAAAACCTATCGAAATAAACAAAATATCATAAGTGATACTACAAATATCACAAGTGATACTACACATATGATACAAAGCAGATTAAAACAGCAATCAGACATACAAATATCACTGGTGATACTTAGCCACATTACGACAAGAGCATTAAAATCTTAGCCAACTGTACACTAATAATCCTTTTGGGAACTGAATTCACAAATATATGTGCATACTAGAACAATCATGTTTTACCATTCAAGACGAGACCGAAGATGTAAAGGTAGAACTCAAAGAAACTATGAATACATCTTGGTCTTCCATGTAAACAAACACATCAATACCACTACATGTCTCGTATTAAACCTACATTAACTAAATTTCTCAAAACCTAAGTCACAATCATTCAGTAAATCCTCCTAACAAAGTACCTACATTTACAATATAACTTCAAATATCACTGGTGATATTTTAAACAACAAATTAAAACAGCAATCAGACATAGAAATATCATTCCAATGTATTTAAAAGCCAAAATTCAACTAACAACATAATTAATAAGCAAAATTACAGGAGAGGATAACAAGATTATCAAATATTTTTCACTCACACATTTCATCAAACACTTGGTGTGCATCCATGTATATAAAGCTTTCTAATCAAAGCTTGTACCTAATAACCTTAACTAACTCCAGATTCTTAAATAAATTCATCCATAACAACCTCATTATCAAAACACATATTCAACAGGTTGATTAAGATAACAAGAAACCATTACTGATTATTGATGATTGTGACGAGGTTATGATCGGAATAATATGGAAGATTGTGACATGGTGAATGTGTAAAAATGATAGAAGAGAAAATGGAGGGAAGAAGTTGGGAGAAAACACACACGAAGCATGTATTAAAAATATGAGGAATGAGAAAAAAAAAAAAAAAAAATTTTATATAGTTGGTGAAAAACCAAATAAGAGTAAGTAAAAGAAAATTTCACCGCTAGTTTTCAATTGAATAAAACCGCTCACATAAAAACAATATTTTTTGCCTTTTTTTTTCCCTTCTTTCCCCAAATGCACCTCACTCGCTACACACTCCAATATAACATCATATCGCAACACAATATTCTCTTACTCCCAATAACATCAAACACCTTCCCAAAACAAAAGCAATTTCTAACATTTTACACAAAAACAATAACAGCTTGAATTAACACTTGAATATGAGATGCAGTGGTACGTCGTCGCTTCGCTTCTAACCGTTCTCACTAGTTCTCAGGTAACCCCTAATTTCACACTTCACAACTATTTATACACCACTTAATCTGATAGCTTAATTTTAAGTTATGATCTGTTAGGTTTAATGCTATGTGATCTCTATAGTGTGTGTTTATTGAGCTACTTGAACTGCTTTATTAGGTTTAATTTTAAATAACTGTTTCTAAAATGTCATTGTAATGATCTCCAATCTTCGCGCTTCTTCGAAAATAGTAGAAAATGAAGTTATGGTTAGTTAATTAGGTTAGGTTAAATGTTATGTGATATCTAATGTGCGTGTTTAGTGTACACAGTGGATTTAATTGAGTTGCTCATTAGGTATATTTGTTACTAGGTGTTTTATAAGTGTGATTAGAAGGATTTATGATGATTTTTTATCGTCGTCTTTCGTTTTTATGATATTACAATGAGTAGTTAGTGTATCTAATTTGTTCATTTTGTCGTTTATAGCTTTGAAATTGATTGAGTTTAGTATAATTTGAATTTGTTAATTTTTTCGTTTTTAGTTGTGTTAATTAGGTTAGGATTATTGTTATGCGATATCTGTAATGTGTTATTAATACACATGGTAGTGAACTAATGAAGTTGCTTTTAGTATGTGGATAACTTGGATCTTCGCTTTTTTGATTTACAATATTCTAATGAGTAGGGGATTGGTTCTATCAAGTTATCAGCGTTTGGAAAGTTGGTATAAGATTGAGTAGTGTGTCTTCTTTTAGCTGTTAGGTTTTTGTGGAAATCGTGGAAGTGGAAACGTGTTTATATGAATATATATGTACATTATTTTGTATGTGGAATATTGTGATTTGTTTGATATGGTTGGTGTTTGATGTTGATTTAGTCCGTTTCTGAAGGAATGATTTTGATGGCAGGGAATTTTGACTACATTATCGCAGAGTGACGGTGGATATAAATATGACTATGCAACTATTCCTTTTCTTGCTGAGATCTTCAAGGTACTTATTTGGTTATGTGATTAGATATCACTTAGTTGATCTATTTAGGATGCTAATAAAGTATAAGGGCTTTTGGGATTGCTTATATTTTCTACTTATAGGCAGAAGCATAGAGCAGAATAGTATTTGGATTTTTATTAAGTTTTGACAAATCAAGGGAGGAACGTTAAAGAGTTGCATATCTCTTTGTAAAGGTTTTTATGTTAGATTTAAGAGTAGAAATCGAATTTTGTCCCAAAATACCCCAAATAAGCAGATAAGCAAAAGCAATTTATCTGCAGTAATCTCAAACACCCTCTATATGACACTTGCATGCAAGGGATACTTTTGTATTTGGAGGTTACATCGTAGGGGCTTTGCGTTAATGTGAATTATGGTGTCTACAGTCTCATCTTTTACACTCTAGACTTGTTTTGGGATGGAATGACTAATTGGGTTACTTTTCAATTGCAGCTTCTTGTATCTAGCATCTTCCTTTGGCGAGAATGTAAGAAATCGCCTCCTCCAAGGATGACAACAGATTGGAAAACCGTTCGCATGTACCCTATCCCCTCTATTATATACCTCATCCATAATAATGTTCAGTTTGCTACCCTGACATATGTTGATACATCCACATATCAAATAATGGGAAATTTAAAAATCGTCACAACAGGAATATTATTTAGGTATGTTCTCTGTTCTTATTTTTTTTGAGTAAATTATACAGCAATGCCCATTATACTTTGGGGTGAATTGAATTACTTTCACTTGCATATAAGTAGTTGTTGTGAAATTAAGGGATTGTTTAATGTTTTAGGCTATTCTTGAAGAGGAAGCTCTCCACTTTGCAGTGGATGGCAATAGTTTTATTGGCTGTTGGTACAACGACAAGTCAGGTACTACTCAAATTTCCCGCCAGCATTCATATGTATTTTTCCTTTTTTGCCTAATGTTTTTTCTCAATGGGGCATGAGCTTTTATTGAATATGATTTTAGTTAGAGTGGATAGTGTTAAGCTGTAATCTATTAATGGGTCAATGGTGACAGTTTCAGAGTAGTTGACGTGATTTTTGCTCCATCTGTTTCCTACTTTTCTACCAACTAATTCAATAATGTCACTGCCTGTAAAATCTATTAGTGACACTGACTCCATCGGTTATTGCTAATATAGGTCAAAGGATGCGGAGAGGCATCTTGTGACTCCCTATTCTCATCGCCAATCCAGGGGTATATGTTGGGTGTCTTGTCTGCTTGTCTTTCAGCCCTAGCTGGGGTATATACAGAGTTTATAATGAAGAAGAATAATGATACCCTTTATTGGCAGAATGTTCAACTGTACACGTAGGCTTCTTTGTTCCTTTGTGTTATTATTTTTTGCTTTATAGTAGAAAAAAGTTCTGAATACTATTGCTGCTAAGTAGGGACTATGCTTGTTCCTTTCAGGTTTGGGGCACTTTTTAACATGGGACGGCTTTTTGTGGATGACTTCAGAGGAGGCTTTGAGAGTGGGCCATGGTGGAGCCGCCTTTTTAATGGGTACACTATCACAACATGGCTGCTGGTGTTGAATCTAGGTTCCACTGGTCTTCTGGTGTCGTGGTTGATGAAGTATGCTGACAACATAGTGAAGGTTTCTCCCTTTCTTCTGACGTGTATTAATTTTGTATCTTTGTCATCATAGCTATTGCAGTCTGAGCAAATTTTGGGTCAGTACATCTTTTAGGGGTTCCATTCCATCATATTCCTATCCTTCTTTTGAGTTGTAGGATTTGGTATACTTTGGGTTGCTCAGGTTTGTGCACCAAACCACCAGCCAGTTCAAATCCCTTGGTTTTGGGTATTTCATATTAAACATACTGATGGTGGTTACAGCTTCACTTACGCATATCATACACACCTAATACCACTCCTGTGTCTCAGCTGAGACTTTAACCTGCAATCTCTTGGTTTATGAGCCACTTACATACCACTACGCCAAAGACCCATTGGTAGTGATCCTGAACTCTATGTGCATATATATATCCATCGTGCATATTTTGCACGCACACATTATTTTTACAAAAGGGCCATAGTATCTTGAGTGAACCTTACTCGATAGCTTCGGCATACAGTCAACAGCTCCACATCTATTGCTCATTTGCGAACCTGATTATATCGCGCCTGCCCCTTTTTACTTCTTATATATGATTGTATGCTTCTTGCAGGTGTATTCCACATCAATGGCTATGCTACTGACAATGGTTTTATCAGTGTTCCTCTTTACGTTTAAACCAACATTACAAGTAAGTAATT
>OU343217.1:134354948-134428178 GCA_910596185.1 Chrysanthemum makinoi
ATATCCTCCTTCGATGTGATAGTTCGGGTGATCTTTATCCCGTTAAACCTTCCTTGCTTCCCATTTCTCTTATCTCCACAAGTTCCTTCACGTGGCATCAACGCCTCGGTCATCTCGGTGACGAAGTGCTACGTTCCCTTATTTCTCGTCATTTTATTTCTTGTAATAAACAAAGGTCTCCACATGTATGTCATGCTTGCCAACTTGGCAAACATGTGAAGTTACCTTTTCACAGTTCAGACTCTATTGTTCAATATTGTTTTGATATTATCCATTCTGATTTATGGACCTCTCCAGTTGTTAGCTCTAGTGGTTTTAAATACTATGTATTATTTCTTGATCATTCTCTCACTATTTGTGGATCTATCAACTTCGTTCTAAATATGACATGCTTGCTAAATTTTTGCATTTTCGTAATTATGTTAAAAATCAATTTAAATGCGAAATTAAGAGTTTCCAATGTGATCATGGTGGTGAGTTCGATAATAACCGTCTTCACACCCTATTTACAAACCATGGCATTCAATTTAGATTCTCTTGCCCTCAAACATCTCAACAAAATGGAAAAGCGGAACGCATGATTCGCACCATTAACAACACTATCCGCTTACTTCTCTTCCAAGCACACCTCCCCCCTCCTTTTGGGTCGAAGCCCTACACATGGCTGCTTACCTACTAAACCTTCTACCTTCTACATCAATAAAAAATGAAATCCCATACACCAAACTTTTTCAAAAAGACCCCGACAACTACCGCTTACGCATCTTCGGGTGCCTTTGCTATCCTCACCTTAACTCTACCCACAAACTTGCTCCACATGCCACCCCATGTATCTTTTTGGGGTATTCCCTACCACTCGTGGCTACCGTTGCCTAAACCTCGAAACAAATAAAATTATCCTTTCACGCCACGTCACCTTTGATGAAACCAACCCCTTACCGTTCCATGACACCAAACTCAACGCCCTCATACTCATTTCTTGAACCATCAACATCACCACTTCTAAATTAATTCATTCTAGAGACACCTACCTCTCATCACCCTATTCAAAGCGAATGAGCCTTCGCCCACATCCTGAAACCCATCCCCGACACTAACATAGTCCAAACCCACCCAATACACCCACTCCCAACATGGCCCAATCCAATCAGCCCGTACATCATTACTCACCCCATACCACTCTAACTCCTCAACAAGCCCAACATCAATCACCGCCCATCACCAACCCCACTCCTCACCACCACTGATATACACCCACCACCAGAAATTCCCCACAACCCACCCAACGAACCTATATGTACTCACACCATGGTCACTCGTCTCAACGCGCATTGTCAAACCCATCGAACGGTTATCCCTACATACGTCCACTCTTTCTACTATTCCTAAATCACCTTTTTTAGCTCTAAAAGACCTCATTGGCGTAATGCTATGAACGATGAGTATGATGCATTAATAAAAAATGGTACTTGGGTTCTTGTACCGAGGCCTCCAAAAATGGTACTTGATCGATGTGGCTCTTTAAGCACAAATTCCATGCGGATGGGTCTTTGAGCCATTACAAGGCTCGCTTAGTTGCTAATGGGAGTAACGGCACTTGGTGTTGATTTTGATGAGACTTCGTTCGGTTGTTAACCGGCTACCATCCGTCTTGTTCTTAGGCCCGCCGCGGTTTGGCAGTGGCATGTTCACCGCTAGGCGTTAAGAATGCTTTTCTTAATGGTGATTTATTTGAGAGGCGTATACATGCACGACCACAAGGATTTATTGACCCTCGATACCCTCATCATGTTTCCTTTGCGCAGATCATTATATGGACTTAAAAGCACCTCGTGCTTGGTTTCAGAGGTTTGCAGGTTATGCCATCGCAGGATTTTATCATCTGTGAACTCTTCGTTATTCATTTACAAACATGGCTCACAGGTTGCTTATCTTCTTATATATGTGGATGACATCATCCTACAACTTCTTCTCTAGTGTTCTTCTCCAAAAGTTATTGCCTCCTCTTAACAGAGAGTTTGATATGACCGATCTCGGGCCACTTAATTATTTTCTTGGTAACTATGATGAACATCATCCTACATGGTTGTTTTTGTCTCAAAGGAAGTACGCTCTCCAACTACTTGAGCGTGCCCATATGACTTAGTGTAATCCCTCTAAGATAATGGTCGATAATGAGTCTAAATGGGTCCGGGGGTTCCAGTTAAGGATCCCACTGTATATCGCAGTCTTGTTGGTGGTCTACAGTATCTCACTTTCACTCGTCCGGATTTATCTTATGCAGTTCAACAAATATGTCTCTACATGCATGATCCACGAGAGCCACACCTAGCTGCTCTTAAGCGTATTCTACTATGTTAGGGACTATAGATCTTGGCTTACATTTATACTCATCGCCCACTACTTTAGTTGGTTATACAGATGCCGATCAAGGGTTGCCCTCTACACGACGTCCACATCGAAGTTCGTGTGTCTTCTTGGTGATAATTTATTATCTTGGTCCTCCAAACGGCAACACACTCTCCGGATCTAGTGCCGGCCGAATACCGAGGGGTTGCTAATGTCGCTTTGAGATCGCATGGATTCGCAATTTTCTCGAGTCGCATTCTCCTTTATCGCCTGCAAGCCGGTATATTGATAATGTTAGTGCTATCTATCTCTCGCTAACCTTGTGCAACATCAATGAACGAAACATATTGAGTTTGACATACATTTCGTCGGGTGACTTGGTTACGGGCGGTCAAAGTGTTCTCCATGTGCCATCTCGCTACAAGATGGATATCTTTACCAAAGGGCTTTCACGCTTTGTTTGAGGAATTTAGATCCACAGGCCAGACCTCCTCCCTCGCCAAACTCGGGGAGTATTAGTCGAAGTGATTAGTGTAGACATAGGTCCGTTTAGTATTCTTTGTAAATGAGGCCGATAGAGCCCACTCTCTAGAATAATCCATGTTGTGGAAAACTAGAAGGGGGTTGAATAGTTTTGCCAATTAAAACTTCCTTTTAATCTATTTAGATCGACTTATGTCAATCTATTAGGATGTGTGTGTTGGATGTTGATAAACAAGCATATAAAGGTAAGTAATGAAAAGATAAGAGTAAGAAGCATAAAACCACAACACGAGTATTTATAGTGGTTCAGCTACAAGGACACCTCTTCCTTTCCTTACCCACCGAGTCACCTACTCCGAGTTCGTAATCACTACACCAATCTCCTTGGCGGGAGAAGCCTTCACAACGTCGCAAGATACCCTTTTCCTGCTAGGCTAACCACCGTTCTTTCACTCCAAGGTGAACCACACCTACACAACGCAGCCTACCCTTTATAAGGTGCTAGGCTATACCTAGTTCTTTCACTCCAAGGTGAACTACACCTGCACAATGTCGCTTACCCTTTATTAGGTACTAGGCTAAGCACCTAGTTCCATTGCAATGGAGGAACTACTACCACACTACACCAACGACTAATCCCAAAGGAGATCTACTCCTTTACAACATCATCAATGATATCAATATCCTTGGATCTAATACTAGTCTATCTTGTACATCGAAACATACCATATCGAATGTACATCTAAGGCACTTTTCACTAATGCCTTTGACTAGATCTACAAGACACCTTTCACTAATGTCTTGTGTCTTTACTTCTAAGCACCTTTCACTAATGCTTCTTTGTCTTGACTTCTAAGCACCTTTCACTAATGCTTCTTTGTCTTGACTTCCAAGCACCTACCACAAGTGCTTTATCCTATAGACGAGAGATACCCTTCACTAATATCTTTGTCTTGACACTTGAGACATCTTTCACTAATGTCTTCAACACTACACTTCTTTGAAGAAAGAAAGGAATCATCAACAAAAGACTTCATAGCCTTGATGATGAGGAAGCATGGCAACTCATGGACTTGAGCTTGCTCGACTTCAAAGGTGGTGATCTTGCCTTTAAGAGGAACCTAAAAGATCACACAAAAACAAAACTACAAACATAGATCTCTTGGATCTAAGGTTAGTGAGATTTAACTCGGGGGAGAAAGTGTGTTAGAAAGGGGTGAGAAATAATGAAGAAATGGCTCACTATTTATAGAGGAAAAATCCTATTGTTCCCCGGATCCCACGGATCCCTACCACAAGGGATCCGGCTAGCACAAAGCTAGGGATCCGTGGAACTCTCCTCTTTGCCCATGGGTCATAGGTTGAACCATGGATCTTTGGCTAGATACAATGTATCTTTAAGTGCAATGCACTTAGTCACTTGGGTATGGGTTGATCCATGGGTTATGGATATCATCCATGTGTGATATAAGCATGATGTCATGCAATGGGTTATGGGTCAAGATCCATGGGTTATGGGCTTTGGGTTGTACCCAACTACATTCAATGTATTTACCCAATGGGTTGTGATACTTAAGTTTCTACCCATTTATATTACCTAATATACTACATACTAGTTATGTGTATATTTTACCCAAATATGTAAGCACTAGTTGTACATATGTATCATAAAATCACTTATACTTGTTTTAGTGTTTTATGTGAAAATGTGAATATGTTAGAAACTATTAGTTCAAACCATTTACTTATTTTATTTGTTTCGTTAATATGATTTTACGTTTGTTATCGACAAAACATTAGAAGATCGTAAAATATAAATAAACGTTTTTATGGCTTATTTGTATTAACAATCTCCCCCTTTTTGTTGATGACAAAACATAAAATTATTTTAAGGAAAAGCTAAAATTCGTTAAAGTTTGAATTTGTAGTTTTTACTTTCTTCTCCCCCTTTTTGTCGAAACAAAAAGTGTTTGAAGGAAAGCAACACATCGTTTTTAAGAAAAACATGTGAAAGAAATAAAAATAAGAATAGAGAGCAAGTAACGGGAAAGGATCTCGTCTTTACTCCCCCTTGACGTGTCCATCCCTATGTATGAAGTCAAGTAAGTGATACTAATCTAGTTTGTTTGCAAATAAGTTTGCAAAAGATTTCGTCTAAGAGACGAATGTGCTCCCCCTTGATGATTGCAATTATGCAAGGGGATGTCAAGAAATGTAAACCTAGTATTGCAAGTAATTTGCAATGTATTGCTTTGACATAAAGCTCCCTAGCTTTAGGATGTCAAAGTCTTCATGTTGTAAATTGAATAACTACAAAACAAAAGTTAGAAAGCAAGTATAATTCACAATTTCCTGCAAATGTGGTCCAAATTAGTAGTAAATAGCTTTCGTCTCCACGGATCCCCGGTTCCCTCCTAGTAGGGATCCGTCTAGGCAATTCTGAAGGATCCGTATTAGCTGTTTAATTTCAGCAAAGGTGATATAACAAGTAATGTTATCACAAAGATGAGATATGAATACAAGGTAATCATATGCTCAGAAAATAACAAGTAGCATGTAATTCCATTTAATAAAACTAGAGTTATGATATACATGACTCTAAAACTAAGAAAATAAGAAAATACATGACTAGGAATTTCTAAACTAACTATCGCTTGATGCTAGGACACCACTAAAATCTTCTAGCTCAAGTTTTGTTTAGGTTTGATCCCGTCGAAACGTTCGAGGAGATGATAGAACATGAAACGTTGGTCTTCTCGTACTTCATGTATCAAACTTTCAACATGTTGACAATGATAGCAATCTTTGTCATGGCTAGGTAGTGATGTTGGAAGAAATGAAATGAGCGATCACGAAGGATCAAGTGAAGCGTTTGGAGCTTCAAACGATGGAGGGATTGGTGGAGGTGCATTTGAGAATGGCTCGACTAAGAATGATGGTGGTGGTAGAGAAGTGTCAACTTCCATATAGTCGGGTGGTTGACTTTGATGATTTCTCATGATCCAAATGGGATTATATGATGGAAACGACGAAAGGAAGAAGCGGGAGCAAGTGTTGACTCAACACCTTGATTTTGTACCATTATTCCTCCTAATGAGGAAAATGTTGTCGTTGGAAGCGGATGAGACGGCCTAGGAGGGAAGTCCTCTAAATTGTAGAGGTGTGACGATGATAGTGGGGATGTAAATGAAATAGCTCTAGGAACCAATGGTGATGGTTTAGTGGAGATGATATTGTTTGGCCTAGGAGGTATGGTAGTGTTTGGCATAGGTAGTTTTGTGGGTACTATATTTTTAGGAATTGGTTTGATTGGATGATGAAGAATCCTATCATTTGTTGGCTTGACCGGAGATGATTCAGTTGAAGAGATTTCGTGTATAACACGAGCCTTTTTCATGGGTGGTTCTTTGGTGGATAGGTTACTACTTGGGGTTTTCCTCATGATGAGATGATTTCAAGAGGTTGCAAGAGCTGAAAGTTAGGATGAGAGTGATGACTATGGAGGTCCTAACAAAGTGGTTTATAAACTAAGAGATTTGGCAAGTGCATTTAAGCCTTAAGCCACTAGGATTCATTGGAATGCGATGATTAACATGCACAAGAGTCAACTTGAGTTTGCAGATCTAGGAACTCATTTAAGATGAGATGGAGTGTTTGAGTTGGGAAGATGAGTTGAAATGATTGTTTTAGCAAGATTTGACATAAACTGTCACCCGGATCCCACGGTTCCCTTCTCAGAGGGATCCGTCTAGGCTAATCCTAGGGATCCGGCTTTCAGCAGTTATGAAAGAGTGGAAAAGATGTTTCTAAGATCTAAGACCTATAACATCTTGAGTGTTTCAGTCCTCCTAAGTGTCTTAAATGAAGGGGTGCTTAAGTACTTGAAGGTAATGAGTGATGTAGCTAATGATTGTCTTTTATGGAAGGATTTGGAACTTTCAAGAGTACCAATGGATGAGCAAGGATGACACTAAAGATGAGAGTGTCAATTGAAGCTAAATGATCCTAGAGATCAGGTTGTGACTTAGGATAGTGTTTTGAAAAATATCCTAGAAGCTTTGAGATGGGAAAACTAGAGTTTGATCAACTTTAATCAATTTTGAGGTAAAGATGATTTATGATCAATTTTGCCATAATCGAAAGATTTCTAAGGCTAAATGTGAGGGATCAAGTAAAAAATGAAGTGTGAGTTTGAGAGCGGAAGAGTAATGGATTAAAAGAAATGAAGCCGTAGATCTACAAGCGTTTTAGAGTGTGATCTAGGTGAGTTATGTATGAGTAGGAAAGATCAACCTATCTTGATAAGGACTTAATTTGCCTTAAGACACTATGTTTAGCTTAGTGTGAGGTGTTCTAAGGATATGTTTTGAAATATAATGCTTGCAATTGCATTTTACGTTTGCGGATCCCACGGTTCCTAAGTGTAGGGATCCGTCTAGCACAATCTTTGGGATCTATCGCTCCGGCAGGACCTTTACTAAAGGTATGCAATGATCTTGACAATGCATTATATCTCAAGGATAGTCTAAAAGAGTTCTAATACTAAGATATCAAATGTAAGATGTTTTATTTCATGAAGAGAATTGGATTACATTGATAAAGCAAGTACAAGAAATTGATCCTATTTTGGAATACTACTAGGTTCCTTGAGTGTTTTAGCTAGGAGGATCATTATGTGATTGATGAGTGTTGGTGGAATCAAGAATGAAGAAAGTCTTCATGAGAGATATGTTTAGCGGTTCCATCATCTTGTTCACAGGTACATACAACGGACTTTGAAATTGAGGATGGAAGTGCATAACATTATGATAGAAGCGTGTCAAGAACATTCCATAAGGGATGAGTTTATTCTTGGAGCCTTGAAATTTTCAATTCGCCTTCTTGAAAGAAGTAGGAGATTGTATGGTTGTTGTGTTAGCAAACAGTACAACATGTGAGCACAACAAGAGGGAAGAATTTCTCGATTTCCCCTAAGGCTCCAAACATTTTCACGTGGGATGAGTGCAAGAGGCTTGTACTCTTCTCGGATATCCCTTGTAAAGATAATGTTTGGATCGGAGTAATATGGTCGAGGTTTGCATATTATGCGATTTAAATCTTCGGAGAGGGTATGTGTGAACAATATGGACTATTTTCTTCACGAAAGTTGAAGAGAGAATCAAGAGACCAATCTTTGGTGAAGGCACATTGTCCATGATTTGGAATCCGGAGGATGTGAGCAAAATGCCCAAGGGTTAGAGTGAACTTTTGGTTTTTGATATAAAACCAAAGAGATAGAAAGCGATCCTCGTTACGAACAAGTTCGACTTGACGGAAGAATTCCATTATGAACCTTGGACATATCTTCTCATTGATTTCAAGAAGACATTCTAGTCCTATGGCTCGGAAGGAGGTATTGATACCTTCTTCGAGTTGTAGAGAGGTGTCTACAATACGTCCTTCGTGGAAGTGACGGTTTTCGAGATTATTGAACCACGGACATGATTGCCAGGTGTGTTGGGTTCGAGAGAGATGTTTGGAGTGTAGACGCTAGTGAGTGAAAAGTCAAACTCATATTCATGCGTCATAGTGACACCTATAGGAAAAGATGAGTTAATAGAAAATAATGTTTGTGATCAACCTATGATTATCTAACGTTTTTATTAGATTTTTATTAACAATGGTTTTTAACAACAATGACGCTTAACTCACTTATGGTTTTTTAATCTTGCATGAAAAGCTGTTTTTCGATGGGACCGGATCCACGGTTCTTTTACAAAGGGATCCGGCTAGTATATCTTCGGGATCCGTGGATCAGTAGTAACAGCTTGATTTGATAAAACATAGGTTTTAGGTTTTATACCACGAAATATGTTTTATCCTACATTTTCTTTTAGCATGCATACATGACTTCTAATGTATCACGAGAGAAAAATAAACAAATAAAACAAAAGAAGTGACAAACACATTATGATAATAATAACCTAGATAACTAGATTATTAGTAGTATTGCATTTCAATACTAAGGATGATACAAAGGATTGGGTATATGATCCCAATGTAGATTAACAACACAAAGTAAATGTCTCCATGTGTGAACTTCATCATAGGGAACACAAGTGCAATGAGTGTTAAGGTGATGAGCACGAGTGCGATGTAAACCATGTTGATGACGGATCTTCTTGGTTTTGGTTGAGATGAAATGAGGAGGAAGATGAAGTTTTTTGAATAAGAGGAAATTTTTGAAATTGGAGGATTTGAAAAAGTGATAGTTTGGTAGAGTGGTCGACGGTGGGGTTATTTATAGGGAAGGAGGAATTTTTGAAATTAGTGTTTTGTTTTATTATTGGATTTAAAGAAATAAAACATAAGTTTTATATACCACGACTTTAGGCGAGAAATAAACATTATGTGAGAAAAAGGCTTCCTAATGAAGCTTTCATGTAAAACATGTATAAGCACAAAAGATAATCACATAAATACCTAAATAGGCATACTTAATTATCAAGCAAAATAAAAAGAAAATCATACCTCTAGCACTTAGGAATGTCTTTACAAATGACACAACAAATGTCACTTAGACGATTCCCGCTCCTTTGAGTTTAAGATACCTTCTTAAGGAAGGTATTCTTGTTACCAGCGACTCCTAAAGCTTGGTGGGTATGAGCTTTGACTAATCAACATGACAAGGAAGATTAGTGCAATTAAATGAAAAAGTAAATAAAAAAATGTTGTTATCAAATCAACATCCAAACGTATAGTTTTGAAAGACATGGTGTTTGTTTTTATGAAAAACCTTCTTTGTAGTTTTCAATTAACTATGGATCGTATCAAGTTTTTAAAGTACAATATACTTCAAGAAACTTGGTAACGAAGCTCTGATGCCAATTGTGGAAAACTAGAAGGGGGTTGAATAGTTTTGCCAATTAAAACTTCCTTTTAATCTATTTAGATCGACTTATGTCAATCTATTTGGATGTGTGTGTTGGATGTTGATAAAAAAGCATATAAAGGTAAGTAATGAAAAGATAAGAGTAAGAAGCACAAAACCACATCACGAGTATTTATAGTGGTTCGGCTACAAGGACACCTTCCTTGCCCTACTCCACTCCCCGAGTCACCTACTCGAGAGTTCATAATCACTACACCAATCTCCTTATGGCGGAGAAGCCTTCACAACGTGTCCTACCCTTTTTCCGGTGCTAGGCTAACCACCGGGTTCTTTCACTCAAGGTGAACCACACCTACACAACGTCGCCTACCCTTTATAAGGTACTAGGCAAAGTACCTAGTTCTTTCACTCCAAGGTGAACTACACCTTCTACGTCGCCTACCCTTTATTAGGTACTAGGCTAAGCACCTAGTTCCATTGCAATGGAGGAACTACTACCACACTACACCAACGACTAATCCCAAAGGAGATCTACTCCTTTACAACATCATCAAGGATATCAATATCCTTGGATCTAATACTAGTCTATCTTGTACATCGAAACACACCATATCGAATGTACATCTAAGGCACTTTTCACTAATGCCTTTGACTAGATCTACAAGACACCTTTCACTAATGTCTTGTGTCTTTACTTCTAAGCACCTTTCAATGCTTCTTTGTCTTGACTTCTAAGCACCTTTCACTAATGCTTCTTTGTCTTGACTTCTAAGCACCTACCACAAGTGCTTATCCTATAGACGATAGATACCCTTCACTAATATCTTTGTCTTGACACTTGAGACATCTTTCACTAATGTCTTCAACACTACACTTCTTTGAAAGAAAGGAATCATCAACAAGAAGACTTCATAGCCTTGATGATGAGGAAGCATGGCAACTCATGGACTTGAGCTTGCTCGACTTCAAAGGTGGTGATCTTGCCTTTAAGAGGAACCTAAAAGATCACACAAAAACAAAACTACAAACATAGATCTCTTGGATCTGAGGTTAGTGAGTTTTAACTCAGGGAGAAAGTGTGTTAGAAGGGGTTAGAAATAATGAAGAAATGGCTCACTATTTATAGAGGAAAAATCCCCTTGTTCCCGGATCCCTACCACAGGGATCCGGCTAGCAGGGATCAGTGGGCAGCTCCTCTTGCCCATGGGTATTTTGGTTATGGGTCATGGGTTGAACCATGGATCTTTGGCTAGATACAATGTATCTTTAAGTGCATTGCACTTAGTCACTTGGATATGGGTTGATCCATGGGTTATGGATATCATCCATGTGTGATATAAGCATGATGTCATGCAATGGGTTATGGGTCAAGATCAATGGGTTATGGGCTTTGGGTTGTACCCAACTACATTCAATGTATTTGCCCAATGGGTTGTGATACTTAAGTTTCTACCCATTTATATTACCCAATATACTACATACTAGTTATGTGTATATTTTATCCAAATATGTAAACACTAGTTGTTGTACATATGTATCATAAAATCACTTATACTTGTTTTAGTGTTTTATGTGAAAATGTGAATATGTTAGAAACTATTAGTTCAAACCATTTACGTATTTTATTTGTTTCGTTAATATGATTTTACGTTTGTTATCGACAAAACATTAGAAGATCGTAAAATATAAATAAACGTTTTTACGGCTTATTTGTATTAACACATGTAATGTATATATTGATTAGTTGTTGATAATGATAAGGCAAGGAATAATCACCTTCAGCAGTTAACCACCATATATTAATTAACAAAGTTTAAAAAGAAATGAAAAGATTAGTTAAGTGATTACTTACAAGTTAGAAGAAAAACACTTTTTATAAATCCTAAACCTTTAAACTCAAATCTTGAAACGATCAAAAGAAGCAAAAGAGGCTATTTGGCGGTGGTACGGCCCGTGATGATGGTGGTGGATAGAGGTGGTGGTGGTTTTAGTGAGAAGGTAGAGAGAATTCTAGAGAGAAGGAGGAGATAATGATATTTCTTTCTCTCTCTAGAATTTAGAAATTGGAGGTGAAGTGAATGAAAAAATGAGGTAAGTTTGTTTATATAGTGGAAGCAAAAGATGATGGAGGGAGATTCTTGTCTCCATTTTCTTTTCGTTCGACGTTAAAATGCTAGTTTTTAGTCCGTAAAAATTATATCCTTAACTCATAAAAATATAATTTTTGCAAAAGCTAATAAATTATTAAAATACCTTCAAAACGAGTATAAATACGACCATATTCACCGAAAATATAAACACTAAATTGGACTTGCGGTGCAAATTAGTCACAGGGACCATTATTGTAATTTTTGTAAAATAAGGGTTCGGGGCTCGTTTAAGCTCGATAACATTTGATTCAAGACACGAAATTTACAACATTGAGTTTAACATAATTTTTCCACAAAGATTGAGTATTCATACGACTAGTATCTCATAAATATTATATAAATCTTATTCAAAATGCATATTATCTATTATTATGTAGTCGTGGGTATCACGGGTAGGCTTTGTCCATAGAATAAAACCTTAACTTGAATATTCGCGTTTCTAACAAAATTTTTCGAATAAATCTTAAATAACTTATTTAATCATGTTTGTTTAATTAAGTTGTGATAATTAAATACAATTTAATTATTATCGTGTCGGGTACGCGTGACGTGCCTTCTTTAAGTTATCTTATACGCGAAATAGTTATCTGTTAAATAATCGGATGTGAATGGAATGCTCAGAAGGTAATAATATGAAAAATAAAATTTATTTTTGATTAAGGAAATTTTTCGGTTGACTATCGGTTACACAGTAACTGATTTTACGCAACGGTAAACGTTAAATAGTCAAAAAGTCTATAAGTCAAAGTCAAACTGAAAAGTCAAAGGGTAAAATAGTCATTAAAGTTCCAAAAATTGCCGGTTGTCACACATATCTACAACCATGTTAAAACATTCAACCTCAAAGAAATAGATTAGTAATATTGACCCTTCGTCTCCGTATAACATATATGTTTTCACAAAAAGAAGAGATTCTATCAAAGTGGAACAAACCGTTCAATCTAAATTCTTTGAATTGTTCCTTGGTGATTTGACCATGAAACCGCTTTGAATCTTGGCCTTCTTTTTGGAGAGATTGTGATAATATATTCGTGAGACTTAAAATGTATTTCATTATATGCAAATAAAATACAAAATCAAATGATTCAAAGTAAACAAGAATACCACTTGCTTGATTTTGCCTAGAACCATTATTTGCTTCATTTTCAACAAATTCAAGTACCTTAATAACAAATGGAAGCAAAACTATCAAACGTAAAATTGTTTTGTAGGGAGAATTTCATCTTGTACCCCAGCTCGTATAAAGCTCTTGGTTCTTACCCCTTCCGATTTCAACTTCACCATTACCAATTGCTTTTTTCGCTCTCTCTTTTCACAATCTATAAGTATATCTTTTCGTTTGCAAGAAGCACAAACATCATTCATCACAAGGGCTAACTTGTCAAAGAAGTCAACGATACCCAAGTGTTTTCTTGCAACTGCCACAACCAAGGTTGTCAAAATCGCGATCCTGCTCGTAGGATCGTACGATCCTATGATCCTACACACAAAAAGATGGGATCTTAACAAGATCGTAATCCAATAGGGATCCAGCAGGATCGTAGGATCAGCGGATCGGTCGGATCAATACAGGATCGCCTATTATTAGTTAGAGCTTTTTTTTTTTTTTTTTTTGGTATATTAACTTATTAAGTATAAGCTCATGTCTAAAAGCCCAATGACTAAGAATTTTTCAAAAAGATTATTATTTTGGTGTTGTTAATTAATTGTCTCTTGCAAGATTAATGAGTGTAAAATCATTATGTTTTTATGAAC
Source organism: Chrysanthemum makinoi (assembly GCA_910596185.1). Lineage (NCBI taxonomy): Eukaryota > Viridiplantae > Streptophyta > Magnoliopsida > Asterales > Asteraceae > Chrysanthemum > Chrysanthemum makinoi. Next base: position 134,368,557 of record OU343217.1, read on the forward strand.
TATTTAGAAATAGTTTAGATGTGTCTTTTTAGGTTTATTATGAAAAACGATTTCGTGCTTTGTAAAATGTCAGAAGATTGTTTTTGAAGTAAACTATCTACATACTTGACCCAATTTTGTTCATATTTTATTTTATGTTACATATAAAAGCATGAATATTCTAATTTAATTTATTTGGTCATTAAGAAAAAAATTCAGTAATATCATCAGAATATTCTAATTTAATTTATTTAGTCATCAAGAAAAAAAATTGTGTTGCCCTCTATTATAAATTATGTCGTTTCAGTTTCAGATACAATCTTTTTATCTTTTTGCATTAATCTATATATTGTAACAAAAAGTTCTGAGAATCACAGCTAATAAATTAACATTATCTTTTTAGTAAATGTTATCACGAAAAACCTATAATAAAAAAATCAAAACAAGAAGTAGGTGCGTCGCGTATGTAGTAACTTTGTGCAAGTATGCATTGCAATATATCTAATATTCTACTACTACGGTACTTGAAAATATAACTTTTTAGTTTATCATCCATTTAGATTCGTTTATCATATGAAATATTATATAAAAATATAAAACTACAACCCCTATACAAAAATATATACATTTTCATAGGATCTTACGATCCTGATCCGATCCTACGATTACGATCTTGCAAAGCTAAAAACGATCCTAGGTAGGATCCCGATCCTGACAACCTTGGCCACAACCATTAACTGAAGTTGGAGAGCAAAACAATGTACATAATATGTCGAGTTATTTTCTTCCAATATTTTAGCTTTCAAACCATTTAATTCACCACACATATTGCTAGCTCTGTTATAACCTTAACCTCTAAGTTGTTTCAAACTCAAATTATGTTTAGCAAAAAAGAAATTAATGGAAGCTTTATGATAAATGTCTCGTTCACATGAACAACACCAACTAAACTTTCTTTGATTAGTCCACTTTTATTAACATAGTTCTTTTTTAGTTACATCACTAGACTCATCAACTAACAATGAAAACACGTCATCACCAATTGTAGCTTTCAAACCATTTAATTCACCACGCATATTGCTAGCTTTGTTATAACCTTGACCTCTAAGTTGTTTCAAACTCAAATTATGTTTAGCAAAGAAGAAATCAATGGAATCTTTAAGATAGATGTCTCCTTCACATGGACAACATCAACTAAACTTTCTTTGACTAGTCCACTTTTATTAACATACTTTATTTTTAGTTACATCACTAGACTCGTCAACTAACAATGAAAACACGTCATCACCAATTTCTTTAAAAATAATTTGAAGTACCTCATGTTCAAAGCAATTAGCAATCTCTTTTTTGAATATATGGAGTTAGTTGACAATTCTTCGCGGCCCTTTTCAAAACCGCACCAATGTTTTTATCTAAATTTTCAATTAACTTTCTCAATTCTATAAAATTTCCCATATAAAGAGAAGTCACCTTCTCATAAGCAAAATCTGGTAGCAATAACTGAAACATGTAATCGAATACGATAATCCTTCCTTTCATGTTATGTTTTCCTATTAAATGCAAAAGAAATTGATTGCTTTTTTCTCATTAGGTCTTTACATTTTTTAGTGCTCAATTGTGGAAGCTTTGAAATCACCCACATGACTAATAAGTCTTTTCTGTTTTATTCCAACCATTGAACCCTTCTATTACAAATGGCTATTGCTTTTATGACCAAAATCATCTCTAAATAAGTAACAACATAAACAAAAGGCTTTTTGTGCCTTTACACTATATTCTAACCAGTTACGGAGTTACCATATAGATTGAACCAGCTTGGGACAAATTGCCTTGTTTTATTACCTATAATTGCTCTTTTGAAGTCATGACCACGTGGTTGACAAGGTCTTGAATTCCGATATTTTCGCCTTATATCATTTCTTTGATTAACGTTATATTGTAAAATTCTTGGTCTATCAAAAGGATCTTAAGGAAGATTATTCAAGTCAATCACATCAATGGGCTGTTTAGGCTTTTCCTTTGTAGCTTATTCAGTAACATGATCCAATGTTGATGAAGATAGATATTTTTCTTTTATAGTAATTTTCCAAATTTCTAGACAAAAGGTACCAAAATTATATTAGATATTGACACTACAACTTGTAAGTCGCTGCCAAAAGCTACTGTCATAGCGCAATTTACATACAATACAAAATGTAGTAATTTTCCATTGTGTTTTTTGTATTTACATACAATACAATTTTTTAAACAAATGACAAGGCCAAAAAATCAATACTTTTATAAGTGCCAATCACAAAATCTAACAATTAGTCATTAACACAATTTCAAATATCTCTAGGCAAATTTAATTTATAAAAGTAAAAGTGAAGTTAAGGTTTTTACTTACCAATTTACCATATTAAAAATTGAGTCTCAAGAGAGGCAAATGTTGATCAGTGTTTTGGAATTTGGTGAAACAAATTTTAAGGTTGGAGAAACAAAAGGTGGATTGGTGGTTGTTGTTGATGATGGATTTACAGTGTATCTTTCCCTTTTCTTTGTTAATGAATGTCGATTGGTTTTATCATTTTTTACATGATATATTTTAACAAAACAAAAAGATAGCATGTTGGCATGTAAAAAAAAAGTCCAATAATTTTTTTTTTTTGCACTGCATAAAAAAAGGTAATTTGTGCCTACAACTAATTACTTCTTATACTCTTTTACTAAAGTGTGTGTGCCCAATTGCCCATTCTTTGTTTCTCCACAGGTTTTTAACTGAGGGGAGATATTATTTGTATTTAATGGGCACTCATGTTTGTAGTATCCTCGCAGTTCATAAAGTTGCCAATGACTAAAGCAATGAAGCTGATTAAAATTGCTGTTATGCTGTTTGTTGTCAACTTCTTTCTTGCATGGTTCGCTTTACAACCAACCACCCATCATTTCGTGGTTGGAACATATCCCAGGGCTTTTCATATAGCTTTCTATACCACCCTAATATCGGCTCCGGGTGTTCTTGTTTATTCAGGGTTGCTTGATCTGTATCTCGAACGTACTGGTCATACCAACTCCTCTTGATCTGTTAAGAGGAGAATTACTTGTTTATGTGATTCCTCCATCATATGTTTTTAGTATCTTCTATTCCTTTGTTTTAAAATTCTTCACATTCGAGAAACTATCTAGGATACCTACTTATGTTCCGTATTCTTTGTTTCATTTTATGGAAACTTGTAAACTGAAGTTACAACTTCTGTTTTCTTTCAACTTCTACTTGTGCATCAAGAATGATTTACTTCTGCTTCTGAATGACTCGCACACAAGAGGGCTGTCAACTTGATTCGGTCACTGATTCGAAACATTGCTGCGTTCATGATGAACGGGCATGTCTTAAAACTTTTATTACGACTTTAAATTGTAGTACAAATTTTGTCCCCACTGTCGAATTTTTGGTTAACTGATGCTATCGCTATTAATTATGTAACTGGCCTTAACTGTATAATCATATGGATTCAGATTATGTTTGGATATCGCTGTATTTATCCTACAAACACACAGATGGTAATACTACAAATAGAAACACGTTCCCTCGAAAATGAAACTCTTATCTATTTCACTGCATTTCATTTCATTGGGTAAAGCAACCATAATATGAGAACCAAATGAAATGTCTTGAACTACATCAAAATAGAAGAGGCAATGTGCCATGTATTTACACCATGCAATTAAACTAGTATTGTATTAAGTTTCACCAGGGAGCCGATGTTTTCTGTTGTGTAAAACATACTTGACGACCGTAAGGATACTACTATACCAACTGACGGACCTGCACGTCCGACACGAGGCCCAACTCCCATAAATAGTCCCTTCATTCCTCCATCCCTGTACCAACAGATTTATCATGAACTTTAAAGAGCAATACTCAGTAGGATATATTCAACATTGCAGCAAAACTAATCAAGTTCATGATGATGCTAAAATAACCTTTTTAAATTTTCAAGAAAAAATTAGACCCTGCTATACTTGTTTAATACTTTATTTTGAAATCTAACAAGTCATGGATGCATGACTCCTACTTATGAATTTGCTATGAGTGTGGTGTTGTTGCAGACTGGAAACTGAGATGATAGTGGGAAGCTGCTTACCTCCATATTTCAACCAATGTTTGTCTGGTGGTCATATTTAGTGCGCGTACTTGATCTTTCTGAAATGGTTGTAATAAAAACATATTATCATCATAACCAGCCAGTAATTGCAGATACATCATATATGCAACCATCTAATTTGTATACACATCAAACTTTTTAGTGTTGCAACTTTGCTACCAAGTTGCATGCACATGTAAAACATTTATCCCAAAACTGAAAGACCGACAATCCATACCGAATTTCTGATTAACCAAACCGGTTATTATTTCCAGTTTTTCAGTTTTAATACGGTTCATGATTTTGAGGACGGACGGTCAACTGAGCAGATAACTTTTTAGCACATATCTTATACGGAGTAGTATTATGTTTAGGGTTATTTAATTATTAATGCATATTTGTGTCTATGATACCGTTACATAACTACAGAGTATCAGACAAGCCCATTTGTGGTTTATTTAGCGAACAGCCCATTTGAAGTAGTCTGCATATTTGTAATAGTATCCTTTGGTGAACAAGCAAGGGCATGTGTTACAATAACGGCATGTATCTTTTTGTAGGCAAGTGGAGATTTTGATTAAGATTAGAGATAGAGAAAATGGATTATGGAGGCAAGACCATGGATCAGATCTCTAAACAGTAAACACAGAGTCACTAGGGGGTTTTATGTAAACCCAAGTATGTGGGTTTTATTTATATATTTTAATCCCATTCCCAATAACCAAACAAATTCGTATGGGAGTGATACCCATTTCCATTCCTATTCCTGGTAACCACACACACCCTAAGTTTTACACAGCAGGAAAGTATTATTCTAAAGATTAAGTAAGTAACAATATTAGTCTGATGGGCCATGAAGCACCTACACTTGTGTACCATGATGTGTGATTGCAATTTTCATGGGACAGGGCAGCTGCAGATTACAGCAGTAACACGAAGCTTTACAAGCCTAAATTTTAACATAATATAATGATGCTTCCCTATACAGTGTGACTTGATAAATTAAGTGCCACAAGTTGACTCAACAGTAAAAGTACCTCTATTTGGCCTGGTCTTTGCACCGCGTCCAAAGGACATGTAGATGCAGCAGCAAGGCATCCTGCAACAAAACCAGCAGAAAAGTTGGCACCAAGAACAGTTACAGGGCTAGTTTCATCACTTGACATAGCCAATAGTTGTCTCCTAACCTGCAAAACGATCAGGAAGATTATTTAACACTTTAAACTGACATATATGATAGATAATGATGTTTGAGGTTGCAGCTCTCACTGGCTCAAGGGTAGCCCAGCAAATTGCAGAGAACGGAACATCACGAGCTAGTTGTGCCCCAAGGCCAGTCCACAAAAACCGAGAGCTATGTAAGGCTGCATAAGAATACGACAGTTGCTGAAGAACAAGCACTTCTGTATCGACAAAATTATTGCAACATGTACTAGGAGCAACTTACAGCTTTGAAGGCTATTTGTGCTTCTGTTTGTGGCGATAATCTCAACAAGCGTCTTCCAAACTCCTGGAGAGCTTTACACGGGTATAGGGTGGGGATAAAAAAGGTAGACTTGTACAAATGAAACGCCAATACAAGTATAATCACCTGCATACGGGTTCTTGCAAGTTCAACAGGGTAACAAGATATGCAAGCTAGTGAACGGGCAACAGAACCTGCAACTAGTGGGACATAAGGAGTCATGCTTGGTGCATTTTGGGATGAATATTCTTCCATAAAATTGCGGAAAATGTCATAACAGGGCAAGTAGATGCCCACCTGGTAACAATAAGTATTGTAAATCATAAACCATCTACTTCAATAAATAAACAAAATCTTCTCCTCCTTCTCATAGATAAACAAACTATTACACGCCCAAAAAAAAAAAACTAATAAACTTACTGTGGGTACAGCCAATGCTAGACTTGCACTTGTTCCTCTCCAGAGTCTACCAAATCCTTCCTGCACAAGTCAAGTAATTTTCAGCCCAAAAAGGTGCATTCAACTTTATACTACAAACCCAATGCCACATTTATGGTAACAATTTGACTACAAACAAATGGTCCACATCTACAGGACGATGAAATCACTCTAACCTGGCGCGTAACTTTGTAAAAGACATCTAAAGTGCCCTTATATTGAGAAGACTCTGGAGCACATGATGGTTCACCAAGAACTGAACGATAGCAAGTTGGAAAACATCTTGTATCTGGTAACATCTGAATAACAAATCAATATCCCATCACATTGTATATCAGAATCCCAACCATTTTGTGTGTCTTAAGAAACCTTGCTATAAATCATAAGTGAACTGACTTCATCCTAAAACGAAAATTGCAATCAATTTGTAACCTCCACCCCTTTATATTTCAAATTGGCTAATGTTCCCATGTTTGGGGTTGCATTTTGAAACTGCTTATCAGGTTATTGCATATTAGTACAATAGATAAGTGGGTTTAGGTGTTTGGAGAGAAGCAAAACGTTATGGTTAATTGCTTAACTAAGGGTGAAATAAGCAGTTTGGGAGTTGCTTATCCAAACTGCTATTCTGATTCTATATTTATACCAAACTTAAAAAATCAGAATTTTCAAACTCGAACACCTTTTTTTCTGATAATTATGTTTCATTCTAAGCATTTCCAAACACTATCTTAAGCATTGTATTTTGTTATGGTTGATTTAAATCAAAAGCTATTTTGATAAGCAATCTCAAACAACCCTTAGTAAACTTCCATATGATCATCCAAGAATATACTGTACAGATTGGCAAGCGATAATATTCATATCAGACGGATAACATACAACGAAAACTACCTGACACAATTCAAGAACAAATGTAACACATTGTTTAACAATGTCAAACTAAAAAGAGGAATAAATGATAAGTATAATATAAATCATGTTAATTTCAAAGGAGTAGATGTGGCTTAAATTATGGTGTTATGAAAAAAGACAAGTTTACCCTTACTGTTAATCCTAAGGGCTAAGGATACGTTCAAATACACTTTACATATCTTTTTTGGTCATTTTACCATCATAAGCTAATGCAAACACTTAAACTTATTATCTTACTATAATCAGCTAATAAAAACACTCTAACACCAGGATTATGAGTTTATCTTATGAAACATAAGCTAAAGCCCAAAAGATAAGCTTAGACAAACACACCCTTAGTTAGAAGAAAACGGAAAAAATACAAGTTTAATAGGTGCATTTTTCTCCAGAAGTGATATATGCCGCCATGTGTAAAATCAAGCATATCTTAAAGTCTTCCAACAGCATAAGCTTTGTTACAGGTTATTTTTTCCCAGAAAAACAAAGATATACACAGTTACAAACAGCCGCACACCTATCCACCTAGTGTCCAGATTGGGACTTGAACTCACAACCATTAGGTTGGACTTTGGAGGGCCACCTAGGTACCACTGGGCTACAATCCCGTTGGTAGAAAGTTTGTTAGAATTGATTAGTCTCCCTGAATTACTTCCGTTTGAGCACACAAGATTATGCACAGTGGTATTATAATAATTCATATCAGGAAGATAGATAACCGCCACCGAGTGGCTTAGGGTATGTTTGGAAAAATGGGTTGGAGTTGAGGTTGGAGCTGGAGCTTATATTATAAGTTGGAAGCTGGAGCTTATATTTTTATAAAGTTGTTTGGCGAATTAGTTGGAAGTCAAGCTTATTAATGTAAAATCGCATAAAAATACATCAAATTAGATTCAGATATATTTCTAGTTTTTGAGTGATAATCCACTATATTTGAAGGGTGTTTAAGTAATTTGCCTAACTATAAGCCCTCATAAGCCCGTTTCAACTGGCTTGGGCTTATGAAGGCTTATGGCTTATAAAAGCTTCCATAAGCTTGTGTGACAAACAAAGCTAATTTTATAAGCTAACTTATTTTAAAAGCTCAAGCCCTTATTAGCCCGTGTAAACCGTGTGCCAAACACAGCCTTTAGTGGTTAGGCACCTGATGTCCTAACAAGAGGTCTCAAGTTGAAACCTCACTAGGTATACATCTTGAGGGTGGCCAGGGAAATGATTGAAAACTTCGTCCCCGTACATACATCTAAGTCGAAGAGTCAACTCGAACAGGGAAAACCTCATCCGTTTGCCCATTTTCATATCAGGAAGATAGACACATATTACAAAAACCAAAAGCAATTTCAATAAGCAATCCCAAACAACCCTACGGAAGTAGGCGAGTTTATGCAAATTGGTAATGTGATATTATTCATACATCAGACAGATAAAACATAACAAGTACAATTATACAATATATCATTTGCCGCAACAAAAAATCATTTATCAGAAAACGAAAAGAGAAATGAATAGTACCGTGTTAGTTTCGAACGAGCATGTGTGGGTTAAATTATGATAAGGAACACCAGCAGCCTGTGCTTGTAACCTTGTCTGCATATTAATATACATTAATGGGGTATTTGTTTAAGCTAATATGTGGGCTTACGAGCTTATTTGATTTCGGCTTATATTTCATAAGCCGACTCGTGGGCTTATATAAGTTTATTACGATATATAACCCCAAAGGTCTCAAAATATACCAAAAAGCAAGCCTATAAAAGAAATTTTGAAGAGATAATTGTAAAAATGTTAGTACCTTGGCGACATCGAGGGGGTTAACGATGATAGCGGATAAAAACGCGGCTCCAGCAGCTGATAACGCCCTTTCTGAAACACCTAAATTTGAATTATTTGAAGATGATGATGTATCTGACGTCACCATTTTTTTGGTATTTATTATTTTAATCGATTGTTCGAGAAATTGTGAGGATTTGGTTATGCAGGTTACGTGTTCGATGAAATGAGTCAATGAAATAAAAATGTTTGTGCTGGTTGGTAAGAGGATGTTTTTGTTGTTGAGGAAATGCATGGAAGAGGGATGGGGATTCGTGGCGTTAAACTAAGACAAATTTTTTTAAATGAACACTTTTGCTTATTACTTTTTAAAATGAACCACGCCCGTATAATTTTCTAAAATGAACTTTTCAATATTAGACGTTAAATTGGTATCGTGTCGTTTAAACGTCTGGCGTAATACACCTTTCACCATTGGCGTGCTGGGCTTGGCTTTGGTGAGGGGCGCAGGCGTGGCCCAGGCGTGGGAAGGCTTTGGCGTGGCCACAGGCGTGGCTCACGGCGTGGCACGAAGTGGGAGGCTGGCGTGTACAGGTGGGAAGGGCTGAGGTGGCTTTGGATGGGGAGGCCAGGAATGCTTGAAGATGGTAGCGAGGAAGATTGAAGATGGTAGCGAGGAAGATGGTGAGAAGCTTGAAGATGGTGAGCTTTAGAATCGGAGATCCTTAAAGTGAAAGACGTGATAAAGATGATAATCAGGCCAGCGTGGCTAGATGAGAATGCATCTTATAAGAACTCATTCTTGAACTTGAAGAACCCAAGCTCAAAACTTCGGTTTAATTTTATGATTGTGACATCTCATATGTGGGGTAATGAAAGGAATACATTTTGGTCATTCTAAATGGCCAATGAAAAGTGTTAGTTTAGTAATATGAGTATGATACGGTTCACTTTTGTAATTTGCTTTTAAACTAAAGCGTAGGCTACTTGACATTTCGTTTTGACTTTTAACCGGTTTCTGTACATAGTAACATTTTCATCCACCAACATTTTGACTTTTCACTGGTTTCTAATGGGGAGGGAGTGGTACCTTAATATCCGAATTTCCACATTACTTCTATCCAATAAAAACCCTCCAACTCAAAACTAACCAATTCTACCCTAACACTACCCTAAGTGGAGAGGGTGGTACCCTAGTACCCGAATTTTTTATTATTATTTTTTTTTAATACATAAAATCACATACAATATTAAAATAAAAACATACAATTTCATTAAAAATAAAAACATTACATAATACTTAAAGGAAAAATTGGTTTGGAAACGAGTTTGTTGGTTCGCGGATGAACGGGTTGAGACCGACCTTGGCGAGGTGGAAATTTTTTACCTCTTCTTGGATCCATGGTTTTGTGTGTTTTGAGAGATTAGTGTATTTTTTTGTGAAAAATAGTGTTTGATATTTGGTTTTAAAAGGATTTTTTTTTTTAATTAAAAGTTCAACTAGCCGTTGGCTAGTCCCAACGTTCCAAAATTTGAATTGTTTCACTCTTCACCGTCGGGCTTGGGCCAAAATCATACCGATTACACTACCGAGCCCCCACAGGCGTGTTTTGCGTCGGGTACCTCAACCGAGCCCCCTCCTCCCTCTAAAGGGTTATGCTATTCAACACTCATAGGGGTGTTTGTACTTTTCTTGAGGTTGAAATGCCTGCTGTGCAATTTGGTGGTAAAGGGTGGAAGGAATGTTTTTTGTCGATTTCCGTACCAAATATTTGTTATAAGTCTTAAAAGGTTTATGTTTTGTGTTATAGCATTTTTTGTTATAAGTCTCAAATTTTGTTATAAAATGTTTTTGTTATAAGTCTCAAGTTTTGCGTTTTTTTTACAAGTTTTTTTTTTTTTTTTTTAGTTTTAAACTTCTTTTACAAGTTTTAGTTTTATAACTTTTTTACAACTTGTTACAAGTCTTAAATCAGTTATACAAGTTTATGTTTTATAACTTTTTAAAAAAAAACGTAGTCGAAAATTTTTTGAGGCTCAGATTCGAAAGTTGCAAAGTGAGATTTTATCTCATTTTACCGTCCATTCGGTTTCGGTTATCATCATCGCCTAAATTTTATCTCAAACTGCACAAGTCTCACAAGTTCAAAACTGCACAAGTCACAAGATTCTCAACCTGCACAAGTCACAAGTTCCGGATTCTCAAACTACACAAACTCCCACAAGTTCAAAACTGCACAAGTCTAACAAGTTCAAAACTGCACAAGTCACAAGATTCTCAAACTGCACAATTCACAACACCAACCAGCAACAAGCAACAACACAACACGTTTTCAATGTGCAAGTGGTAAGTAGGATTCCCAAACTGCAAAAGTTACGAAAGTAAACAAGATTCTCAAACTGCAGGCATTCAGGGCTTATAATGCCACAACAACAACACCAACCAGACAGCAAGCAACAACACCAACTAGCAAGAAAGCAACAACACAAGTATCAAATTCCACCAACCAACAACAAGTAACAACACCAACTAGCAAGAAATCAACAACACAAGTGTCACATTCCACCAACTAGCAAGAAAGCAACAAGTCTCATCCACCTGAAGACAACACAAGTCTCACAGTCCACCATAACAAACAACAACACCATGTCTAGTTCACCATTTGACACACAAGAGGTAAAAAAACTTATCGAATAGGCTCAGATTATTAGCTTTTTATATCATGTTGGCTACAAATTCGAATGTTGCAAAGTGAGATAGAAACTCACTTTACCGTCCATTCAGTTTTGCCATGCCAAAACTCATAAGCTTTTTATAAAAAATCATCATTGCCTTTTTAAATCGCTTATTTCATTGAAAGTTGCAAAGTGAGCTAAAATCATCACTTTACCATCCATTAATGAAACGCTTAAGCAAAGCACAAAGGCCCCTAATGTGGTGTTGCATTACCAAACAACACCCGGCTAGGTCATGCTATTGCAACACCAAAACAGGGGTAGTCTAATGAGGCACCCCAACAAGTTCAACAGAAACATCATCACAAGCAAATCATGGGGTGACTCATTAGGTATCACCCACAAAACATCAACACAAAGTCTAATAAACATTGAAACCAAACTGTGGTTTTAAACCAACCTCATCTTTTTTTCAAGATCTAAAAAGTTTTTAGATGTAACAAGTTTTTAGATCTAACAAGTTTTTTTAGATCTCACAAGTTTTTAGATGTAACAAGTTTTTAGCACTTACATAATTTTTTTAGATCTAATAGATACCACCACAGAAAAGATACCACCACAGAAAGTGTTTAGATGTAACAAGTATTTAGATCTAACAAGTTTTTTTTAGATCTAGCAAGTTTTTAGATGTAACAAGTTTTTAGCACTTACATAAACTTGTTAGATCTAAAAACTTAAGCAACGAAAACCAAAACAGATACCACCACAGAAAGTGTTTAGACGTAACAAGTTTTTAGAAGTAACAAGTTTTTAGATCTAACAAGTTTTTTTTAGATCTAACAAGTGTTTAGATGTAACAAGTTTTTAGCACTTACATAAATTTTTTAGATCTAACAATTTTTTAGATCTAAAAACTTGTTAGATCTAAAAACTTAAGCAACGAAAACCAAAACAGATACCACCACAATATCACCACAACATCACCAAAACAGATACCACCACAACATCACCACAAACATCACAAAATACTCTCTTTTTTAGATGCAACCAACGATCTAAAAAGTTTTATACTTGTTAGATCTAAAATCTTTAGAGAGAGAGAGAGAGAGAGAAACGAAACATTAGAGAGAGAGTGAAAGTAAGTTTTGCGAGTGAGAGAGGAACATTAATGGTGGTGGCGGGTGGATGGTATCAGGCAGGTTGTAACGTCGGTTGGCATCTGCCAGGCCATGTACGGCGGGCAGAACGGTGCTGATTCTTGATGTCGGGGAAGACCAGGTACGCTCACCTACGTTCATGCGGTTCGGATGGAAACTCACCACTCCGTATATTCACCCACAATGGAGGCGTTCGGACATGACGTGGCGCGGGATGGGCAACTCGTTTGATGAACGACAAGCATGTTTAGAAGGACGTAGTATAGGCATATGTTGCAGCGATTCTGATTTATAAGCTGCTGATTTATATTGTAAACGAGAAAACATGTATAGGCGATTACAGTTCTTGCGATTTATAGTAAACGATTCGCGATTAGTGATTATAGTAAGCGATTCCTCATCTTTATTACAGATTTACTCTGCTCCGGTTCTTCCTTATCTTTTGTTCAGGAATCGGATGACATTTAGTGGAGGACATTAGATGTGTGACAACACACGGCCTGGTGTTGAGTCAGATTATGTGCCTTCTTCTCCATCTTATGTGCCTCCTCTCCGCTAATATCCCCAACTTCGGATGAGGAGAATTTTATACACCGTCCTCTGTTCTTCCTCATCTTTGTTCACGGCCGTCTCATTTTGAGTCGGCGAGATTTCGGATTGAGGAGAGCATTTCGAGTTAGAGTTTCGTGTGGGATAGATGGCAGCATCATTGGGCGACTCGCCTCGAGGCGTGATTGAACTTAGTTTCTAGTTATATTGTGATTTTGTGAACCATGTATCAACTATTAATCTATAACAATCTTGGTTATTTATGTATTCGAAGCTTGTAATTTTGTGAACCATGATATTATTGATTTATGTTGTAAATAATTATACAAATTCTTTTGGCCAGATGCAACAAAAAAATCCTTTCTAGTGTCGATTGTGGCGAGGACTTATAATTGAAAGAACATCCCAAAAGCCCAAAAGTTATGGTCAGAAGTATTATGCATGTCATTTATCAAAGGTAAATAATTATACGTTTGCCTATTTACGTAAATATATCAATAACTTGTTTGTTAAGAATACATTTCTTATAATTGTTTCACCATGTAACAACCGAGGGACTTGAACACTATGGGTGTCATACTTTATGTGGAAGTTTATTTTAACAAAAGTACTTTAGTCAAGGCTCTTCTTCAATGCAATTGCTCAAAGCTATGAAACTAAAGAATAACACGATCAACATGTTTGAAACAAGAAACCAAATGTTATTGTCTCAAAACAATATGTTGAAGGCAAGAATAAAGACGTTGGAGGCATCAGGAATTGGCAAGAAATCCGTTGATCACGCATGTCAGTCGAGTGGAATACTCTATGACCTTATAGATGACATTAATAATCTTCATTTTGAGTAGATTTCTTTGTAGGAGGTTATCGAGGCTAGTCAAATGGAATTATGAGAATTAATCGGCCCATTAATTGCCTCATAATTATCCCCATTATAGCCGTTAGTGGTTACATGACCAATTAAATGTGGTCATTATGCAATTGTAACGCAGCTGATAGGTCAAAGCTTAGTTACAAGCGGTACTTTCATAGCACTAGCGGTGGGTACAACGCCGATTAGAGAAAACTTCTTGCCGGTGGAAACCACATTGTTGGTTAACTCCCGGAATAGGGTTAGATAATCAATGTCGGCAGAAACAAATACCAGTCGTGAGAAACAAATACCACTAGGTGGTTCTGGATATCACTTGGAATCGTGTGATCACTTTCCAAAGTAAACTATTCGACCCTAATGTCTGGGTATCACGAATATCTACTTGGGATAAGACCAAATGTAGTTATAGAATTAGGCACAATTCAATAACCCTTTTGCTTGTAAGTGTTAATCGTTTTACGTATATATCTCATGCATAATCATCTCTCTTATAGTGTACATGGCCAAGTCTAGCATGCCAACTTTGAACCTTGTGCTCGAAAGAGTAAAAGGGTCAGGACTCCAAAGTCATTTGGACATGAGTTTCAACTATATTTAGTTGAAGGAACAAGGGATGAGGTCTCACCATAATCCTATTGCTTCATTGTTGAGGATGATCCCAAGACATTTGAAGAAGCAATGATCCCGAGGATATTGCTTTACGGAAAGAAGCAATCAATGATGAGATGGATTCCATCATGGGCAACAACACTTGGGTGTTGGTTGATCTACCACCTGGTTTCAAACCTTTGGGTTGCAAATGGATTTTCAACAAGAAAATGAAGGTAGATGGAACTATTGAAAAGTTCAAGGCTAGACTAGTCATTAAGGGCTTTAAACAAAAGTGGGGATAGACTATTTTGATACTTATACATTGCTGCTTTGCAATGAAACACATGGCTTCAAACTTTGCCAAGCTTGATAAGTTTGAAGGGGTGGACTTTAGGAGGTGGCAGAAGAAGATGCACTTCTTGTTGTCGAGCATGAGTGTGGTGTATGTGCTAACCACACCTATTCCCGGTGATGGGTGATTGGTCGAACCGAGTCAAGTTATCTCCGCAAGCCCGATACTTGTGAATGGTACGTAGTAAGAAACTCAAAACAGTTCAAACACAAATGCAATTAAGATCGAGAGGAATATAGTGGATTCCCGGGTCGTTAAGTCCCCTGGGAGGATGAATGGTGTATAAACACTTGATCAGATGATAGAATGATCACTAAGGATAGTGATCAGTAATGATTTTGATGGATAATTATACCTAAAGAAAAGATCTACAAATTACAGTGACTTAAATGCAAATTAAAAGAAATTAAAAAGTTAAAATATATTAAATAAACGCTATCACTATTTTTACAATGATGTTTATGTGATTTATAAAATAAAATGACTTAAATAAACTATTTAAACTAAAACGTAAACTTAAATTATTTAAAAACTAGATTTAAAATGAAAACGTACGTTATTTATAAAAATAATGCAGCGGTCTTGCAAAAAAAGCGTAAAATTTATAAAATAAAAGTCCTACAAGTGTAAAAACAATTTTATTACGTACTATATGATAAAAGAAATTTTTAGAAAAAAGATTTATATTTTTTGACTTTTATATTTTTTATTATGAATTAAATAAGTTTTTACACTAATTAAATGATTAAAAATACTAAACGTTTTTAGAAAAATAGAAAAATTCACGAAACTATTTTGAACAATCTTTGAATCTAGGAAAATTAAAAACTTGGCGATTGTTTTTGTAAATAAGCTCAAAATAAGCTAAAGAAGTGCTTAAAGCAAAAACTACCAAACGTACTTAAATATTTGATTGTATAAGAAATGAACGAGACAAGTCCCAAGGAATGGTATCCGGTACTTTCCTATCACTCTCTAAGGTGGAGGTCTCGAGGTTGAGCACACTCCTTTTGCCAAAAACATTTTATTTTTTGATTTTATTTTACAAACTTATCAAACACATGAAAATAAGCAATTTTACAACTCGACTTTTTATGAAAAGTACTAATAAGCCTTGAATAAGCTAAAGATACTTAACAGTTAGTAAAAAAAATGGAATTAGCACAAGATTAAGCTAAGATGGCTAAAAAGCTAAAAATAAGCACAAGTTAAACTAGAATTAAGCTAGGTAACTGATTATAGGCTAAAATGACAATGGAAAAGCAAATAAACTAAGAAATAAGCCTTGATTAAGCTAATAAGCAAAAGCTACAACGTTTACTCGGTGAACTATTTAGTTTTTCTAGGCAACTTCTAACTTATTTTTAAGCACATAAATAAGCTAGGAAATGAAAATTAATAATGGAACTAACAAGTAGACCAATGAACTCTCTAAAGCTAAAGATCTCACTATAAAGTTCACTGATGAGCTTGTAATGAGCTTTTGAAAAATAGGCTAAACACTGAATGCTCAATGGAATTTGTATGAAATGGACAAAATAAAAAGTACTTAGCGGGCTAGTTAAATAAGCTAAGTGAAAAATAAGCTGAAACCTTGAGGCGGCTAGGTTAGCTTCTCAAAAACCAAAAAATCACAAGCTAATTCTCAATAAAGAGCTTTTGACAAGCTTGAAGATGGGTTTAAAAGCGTGCCGTGAGGGACTCTTTGACTTTTAAGAAAATGAAGCAAAGTTGACTTTAATGAACTTTAAATCAATCTTATGCACTGATTATGTTATGTTAAGGTGTAATAAGACTATAATAAGCTATGCTAACAACTTTTAAGCTATTTTGATGAGAATAGTAATCTGAAATCTTACTTGTGATATGCAAATTAAGATTATAGGCTATTTTGACTTTTTACTAAACTAGGACTAGTTTTTATTGTTTGACTGAGCTAATATGACCTAATATAACATGTATCAAATAAGAACAATGATATGAACTACCTTAAGACCAATTTACACTGATAAACCAAACACCCTTATATAAGGCAGTTTTGAAGCTTAATATGCTAAAACAAACTTTTAAACCAAGTAATCTATTTATTAACTTGTAATTACTATATTTAAACATAATTAAGCTATATTTAATAAGATTATAACAACTATACTCAAAAGTGCAAATTTTTAAGGAATGGCTTACAAGTTGTATTTAGGCACAAAACTGAGAATCAAGGTTTCAAACCACACCTATGGCTTCAATAAGCCTCTAACCATTTTCATCCAATAACCAACATGCTTTGACTTTTGATCTCCATTTCCACGGATTTTTATTTTTACTATTTTATTGGAATTTTTTGAGAATTTTCTTTTTAAAACTTAAAGCGAGTTTAAAATGTTTTAATAGCTTAAACAAGCTACTAGGAGCTTATATAAGCTTATTGAATCGAAACAACAACTAAAACAACATAAGCAAATTTTGAGATTTTGGCTCAAATTTGCATAAACATGGACTTTAACAGCGATATTGAAAGAAAATAGATTGTTATTACACTGAAATTAAATTACAAAATACTTGATAGCTTAAACATAAACTGGAAAATTTAAATTTATTAAAACGACATAAAGAAAATTAAAATTACACTACTTAGTTCTTCATCTCCTTCTCACCTTATTTATTGACTTCTTTGAGTCTTGTCGACCTCTGGTCTTTTCCCACCTATTTCAACCTTTGGATCACTTGAAATCATAGAACCACCCAAGTGGCATTTTGAGCGAAAAGTCTTTGAGTGGGTATTTGCAATTAATGCAAATTGGTAGTTTGTAGAGGTGGAGGGGAGTTGGTAAACAACTGTGGAGTAGAGAGGAGGTGGAAAGGTGTTGGTGAGGTGGTATACGGATGTCGAGAGGAGATGGAGTGAATCTGGTGTTGAAGGAGATGAAAGATCTTGGCGGGTTTTATTTTTAAAACATGGGCTTTGGGCTTGGGTGTTGGGCGGTGGGTTAAGTGGATTTGGATTTGGTGGTTATAATAATACAAGGGTCCGTTTGGTATTAATTAAACACAAGGACTAAACTTGTAATTCTTGCAAAGTTAAGGGGCTAATTTGTGAGTTTCCAAAGTTAATCCAAGGATCAATCATGCCAAGTTTCATTAGTACAAGGACCATAAAAGATAATTTCCATTTTAAAGTATCCGAGGACTATTTGTGTCATTTTTGAAACTTGAGGGACCAAACATGTAATTTCTCCAAAGTTTACCATAAGGACCAATTTTGTCATTTATGAATATTACAAGGTTAATATTTGATAGTTTTCACTTTTTAAATTAACCAAGGACCATTATTGACATTTTTCAAACTTTAGGGACTAAAGTTGTCATTTTGTAAATTTTAAACTTTAAAGGGTTTATTTTGACAACTTTTGAATCCCATGTACCTTAAATTTTGGTTTTTGAATTACAGGGGACTAGGACTTTGGTTGGGGGACTAAAATGGCAATTATCAAACTTGATATGTTTTCACGGATTTTGGTATTTTTGCATTTAAAACACATAAAACACTTTTTGTGATATTTTCATCGATGCATTTTAGTGTTGAATGTTTTTTTTGATCTAGATGGTACAAAAATGATGAGTATTTAGACACTCATCAATGGGGATGATTCTACAGTGGAGTAGATTAGGAGAAGGAGCAAATGGGAGAATAGATGACTACATTTCGCGAGGTTTAATCTCAATGGTATGTCCGATTCTTTATTTGATATCTATCGAAACATTGAATCTTCAAAAGAACTGTGGGACTCCTTGGATGCCAAATATGGTTGAGGATGCATCAAGTAAGTTCCTTGTTAGTAATTTCACAAATTACAAAATACTGATTCAACCAGTTATGGAACAATACAATGAACTTCTTGGTATACTTGGAAGGTTTACACAACATAATATGCATATGGATGAGTCTATTTAGGTCTCTTGTGTCATTGACAAACTCACTCCTTCTTGGAAAGATTTCAAGCATACCTTGAAACATAAGAAAGAGGAGCTAAATCTGGTTGAGTTGGGCTATCATCTGGCATTGAGGAATCTCAAGGTCTTGAGGATAATGACAAGCAGTAGTGATGAGTGCTTATTCACTCATCGTTTTAGGTCAAATCACGAGCGCAAAACATTTAAAAACACTCCGAAATGCATCAAAATACTGAAAATATCTCAAAATCGTGTTTTATATGTTTCAGATGCAAAATTATTGAAAAACGAACAAAGTTTGCATAAATTGGCGGTTTGGTCCCGTCTTTCAAAAAATTGTCGAGAAATAGTCACGGCACGTAATTTAAAAGTCACCAAAGGTCCTTTTGAAATCATAAGTTGTCATAATTAGTCGTTTGGTGAAAAATTTCAAAAGTTTTGAGAAATTACAAGTTTGGTCCCTCAATTTTCAAAAATGGCAAATATGGTCCTTGTACTATTGGATAATGTCAAGAATGGCCCTTGGAATAGGATTTCAAATATTTCATGTTTTGTCCTCAGGAATTCGAATTAGGTATTGGTCCCTAAACTACTAATGGGTTTTAACACTAATCCTAAATCTAATAACTATACTAAAACCCAAGTCCAAATCCTAAACGCACTGCCCCGATACCCTTCCACCCTCTACCCAGGTCCAACCCAACACCCATACCCGGTCAATTTGACCCATCACCCAAGTGTTAATAAACTCTGTCCCCTTCTTCCTCTCCCTTCCCACCAATTCATTACCCGAACCCTAGATACTTTCTTTCTCTCTTCTCAAAACATCCCACCTCCCCAAACACTCAACCCCTCCAAACCTTCTATTACCCAATCTCACCACACCCCAAAACCACCTTCATCTCTTTAACCAAGTACACCCAAATCCCAAACCCACTCACATTTGCCCTACTCTTTTCCCCATTGCCACCATGGCAATCCATGTCGAAAAAGCTCCATCAACTGGCGTTAGCAAAATGGGTACCTAATGGTTGGATAATTTGAGGGTCTTCATTCAAGCACATGTGGTACCTTAGCTGTTTTCCTCACACAAGAAGCACAAGAAGAGATTGAAGACCAAGTAGTTTTTAGTATAAATAGGATTGTAGCCACATGTATAAGGCACCCCTAGTTTTAGTAAAAAAAAAATTCAGTTTCCTTTCTTGTATAAGTATCTTTTATTAATGGAAAAGTTTTCATTGCAGTCTCTTTAATTCTTATTGTTAAATTGTTATTTTGGAATTTTAGTTTTGTAAAAGTCTTGATTTTGAAGCTTTTCTAAGTCTCAGCTCTTGGTTGAAATTAGTTTTGAGTAAAACTCATATACTAAGGGAGTGTTTGGTTTAAGCGGTCGAGGGGTCAAAAATACATCTTCCACCCATTTGACTTCCAAAGTCAATCACTCTATGATGCATTTAGTTAAGTATTTAAAAGATAAATCAGACTTAGCATGTGTTTAAAAGTTTAGTTTGTAAAAAAAAGGGGGTTTGTTTTCAATTCTTTTGCACACAAAAAGAGGCGCTTTGAGCTCATTAAGTGGTGTTTTTGATTTCAGCTTATTAGATGTTCAAAAGATGTAAAATGTGTTGTTACGGTTCATATATGCCCAACTTGTTTTAGTTTCAGTTTCATGTTCTGTATCATTTCTAGCTTAGTCAAGTTAGTTCAAAATCTTGACTATCATTTGTTTTGTTACGCACAGCCAAAACCAACCCACCACATCGATCTTAGCTTAATTTGAAATTTGTAAAAGCAGCTTTTCCTTGGATTCTAATTGTTCTTTTGACATCTATGCTTGCTTGAGTTTGTGGTTGCAGACTTTTGATTGTTGTGGAACTCCATCCGGCTTATTAATAAGCTTAAACAATGACCCTTGGTTTTGCGGGATCTGATTATCAGGCGGCGGTTTCATTTGCTCTTTATTTTGGCTTATCAAGTATTGCCAACTGCTTATTAGATACACTTTAGTTAGTTAGCTTAGTGTAGTTAGGATTTGGATTATTAGTCTTCCTTAGGTGCTTATTAAAATAACTTTAGTGATTAATCCATTCATTAGCTTTAACACTGACTTATTCCTTGCGTGATTTCCCTTAATCTTTGCTTAATTGTAGCTTAACTGTGAATGTTCCAGCTTATCTGTCATCAGTACTTGTTTATCCACTATTTTCAAACTGCTTTTCAGGCTTATTTGAGTTTAAAACAGTTTAAGGAGTGTTTGGTTGTTGTTTAAAAAGATGTTGGTTTTGCCTTTTTCACAACTGTTGGTGAATAAGCTTATGTACTTATTCCTAGCTCTTCTCTAATCAAGTCTTTAGAAAAAATTGCTTATGTTGGTCTCATAAACAAGTCCCAAAAGAAAAATCTAAAAAAAAAAGTTTCAAAAAAACTGGCATGGTGGGACTCGAACCCACGCCAACCAGCTCACACACAACACCTCTACCGTTTGCCCTTGGGACTTGTCTCAGTCATGAGTTGCATTATTTAATATATAAGGATTCTTTGACAGTTAGGCTTATAAGATTTCTTTAGCTTATTTGCTGCTTATTTTCAATAGCACCACCTACCTTTTTCATTTTTCCTAGAATCAGTATTACTTAAAGTAGTTTTTGTGAAATTTTCAGATTTTTCTTAATTAGTTTAGTATTTTTAATAATTTAATTAGTGTTTAATAGTTTTTCATTCGTAGTAATTATTGTAAAACTCAAAAAAATATTCCGCTTTTTCCTAAAATTATTTTTAGTCAAATAGAACGTAGGAAAATTGATTTCACACCCGTAGCCCTTAAATTGCAAAATTTTTGCGTTTATGGCTCGGGTTGTTTTCCCGTTTTTACGTTTTCACGTTTTAGCACCCTAGGACTTAGTGTAGCTTCGTTTTATCATTTCTTAGGCTTAGTAGTAGTTAGTTTGTAGTTTATTAGGGTTCCCTTGCCTTAATTACCTTCCCGTTCATTAAATTGTAGAATTCGTAATCAAATCCAAATCATTTAAAACCAATTCAAGTCCTAATCATGAAACTCAACGACATCGTCAATTTCACACCTCGTTGGGACACGACCCGGGAAATCACTTTCCCGGTATCACTTTATCACACCCGTGAGATTTGGCACGTTAACCCTTTTCCTAAAAGGTTGATTTGTCGAGTTTTACGGTTAATTTGATATTATTGATATTTGTGTTTTTCTCACACTCACAAACAGACGAATCAAATTTTGGCGCTTGCGGGGGGTGTGTGTTCGCGACAATATCGTGAAGTTTTTGCGATTTGTGACTTGAAGAACCTTCCTCGTGAAGTTACCGTTTTTCATAAAATCCAAAAAAAACCAAAATATTCTTCTCATTCCTCTTATTCGTTGATTCTATTTCTCTTACCCTCTTGGCGTTTAATTCTATCCTCGTTATCCTCGATCACTCAATTATATCTCTTTAACCCTCTATATGTTTAATTCTTATGTCGACAATCATCAACATCATCGTCACAAGTATGTGTGAGCGGTGTGGAAGGCCTACTTCAAGCGAATTTTGCAATTTGTGCGAATTATCCATAACAAATTCTTTTCAAGGTTATTTTGACCACCGCCACAACATCACGTTCTAATGTTGACGAACCCGTTCAAACGTCCGGAGCTACCTCGGACACCCACCGAGGTCGAGGACACTTTCTTTGAATCTAGAACCGTAATCTAATTGAACAAATTCAAGCCGATGAAAAAGGTCTAGAATTAGAATTGATTACTGATGAACCCGTTCAAACACCGGAGACCATAGCGAAATGGTGGAACTTGCTAGCTCTAAGAGCACACCACTTGTCCCAACTCCGGAATCTTGAGCGTTTTACCGCGATTTCTTTAGGGCGAAATGACATGATTCAAAACTTCTTAATTGAACCGTCATGATTCAACCGAGGAAATACCGCTTTATGTGATGTTGTTGAACCCTCGATTCCTATTCAGGAGCCGAAATATCTTCGTTTGATCAAAGTTATTGCTACGGTTGTGGAGACTTGTTACCACAAGGTTTTCGTTGTTACAAATGTATGTGTGAGTGGTGTGGAAACTATCTTGTTAATGGATGTTGTTCGATTTATTGCGAGAATTCATTTGCTTATGATTCTAACCGGAATCTTTCA
Organism: Chrysanthemum makinoi; assembly: GCA_910596185.1. Classification (NCBI taxonomy): domain Eukaryota; kingdom Viridiplantae; phylum Streptophyta; class Magnoliopsida; order Asterales; family Asteraceae; genus Chrysanthemum; species Chrysanthemum makinoi. The sequence continues at coordinate 134,391,559 of OU343217.1, forward strand.
GTTATCCTCAAAACAATTTCAATTACCCTCCACAAAATTCATACGAACGAGACGTATTTTCATCATTTCAATGATCAAACGTCATTTCAAAATTTCTCTCCCCAATACCCTCATTGTGCTAAGTGTGGGGGTCCTCATGATGATTATCAATGTCAATCGTGGACTTCTGAAATTGACAACATCCAACCCCACGGTTTCCGTCATTGATCAATTTCCTCTTATAATTCTTGAAGAACTTTCCGAGGAACAAGCAGCTCTCAATGAAAGATTTCTAGCGAGGAGCGGCAGCTCAAAAGCTTCTCCTATTTAACGAGGCTTGCCGTCTCGATGACGAGGATGAGGAAGATTGGGAGATGACAAAGGACAAGGTGCATATCTCAAGCCCACAAAGTACCGCACATGTCCACTCTCTGCCCTTATCTTGCCTATCTACCTTAGAACCGTCGGATAATCTTTTAATAGGGGACAAAAATCTTAGCACTATTCCGGAAGCGGAACCGTCTTGTGTTGAGAACCTTGTCCCAACCCCAAGTGAGTCCGAGGTTATCTCCAGTAATATGTTTGATGAGCCTCTTGATGATGATTCTTCTCCTCCTCTTGACATCCCAACCGATCATGTCGAGATGTTCTCAGGTCGACAACGATTGTACCGTTTGACGATTCTTTATCTTATGGAGACATCGATTATGTAGAGTTACCTTCGAGCTAGTTAGCTTAGAGGAAGTGAGAACTCGATGATCGGAAATTGAGGACGAGATGCCGTGAAAAATTGTTCAATGTAAATCTCCTCGTTTCTAAGATCGAATCATTATGTGCTAAACGGCTTCATCTCCTATCCCGTTGTGGATAGTGACTATATCTTGGAAAAGCCGAACCATTTTAGAACTTGAGGCTTTTTCAATGATTCTTTCGGAATATGAAGTATTCGCTTGATGACGATCATCTTGAAAAAGAGAATAGTGGCAATCCCACTTTTCATCTTTCTCTTCACGGTATGAGTCGTCCACATTTGAATTGCTTCCTCCTTAGAGGAGTAGGCTTTTCCATGAGGAGTTCGCCGGTGAACTCGCTCACATCGATCCTCTTCCTCGGGGAATTGAGGATGAGCTTTTTGAGCAAAATGCTCTACACCCCCTTTCATACATGAGTAACTCATCCACCCTTGAGGATTTTACCATGGTTGATACTTGCGTTTCATTCCTCTCCGAGGACAAAGTTTTCAAAAACCGGTATCTTACCTTTCAAGGGAGTTCACTCTCGGATATTTCTTAAGTCCAACCCGGATGTTGTGACTTCTCTTCTGTGGAAAAGATTTACGAACATTCCGTTAATGTTCCTCAAACTAATCTTTTGCCCACCTATCCCACCCGTTGTCAAGTAATTGACACTTTGCCTTCTCCTCCCATTTCTTCTCCATGTCTTAACTCCTACGGGAGTGAAGATACCATCTTTGATCCCGGCATTTCTCATTCTTTTGAGTCGGTTTTATCTCATCGGAGTGGAACTTTCATCACATTCAATGTTTATCCAAACTATTTGAATGAAAGTCCGATGGAGATTTTCTCTTCCACTTGCTCCTCCATGGACCAATGAATCTGCGGGGATCGAGTCAAGCTAGCGACTTCGGTTATCAAAAACATAGCACTATATGGGTTTTCACCCGTATTTGATTCTTTCTACTTTCTACCACCCTAGTGTGGGAGAGTTGCCCACATGTTGTAAAAACCTTCAAATAATGGCGTAGTATTTCCTTTTACGTTCCTTGTTTAGGCATAACAGTAGGTACTTTGAATATTGAGGGCAATATTCATTTCTAAGTGTGGGGGGGAATTCTCACGAATTTTATCATATATTATCCACCCAATTCTCCCGTTTTTGGCCAAAATTTTTTTTGGAGTAAGTGTTTTGCACTTACTCATTGGTTATCAGTCGCCTTGTCTAATAAACAAAAGGATTGGCTAATCCAGGAGCAAGCGGCTCTTGGTAAAGATATCTCAAATCCGTTGACGACTTGCAATTTGCCCAAAATTGTATGGTGTTCAACTCACCATATCTTTAATTAGTAAAGAGTTGGCTAGCCCGCAAGTTTATGGCTTGTGGTAAAGGAAGTTGGAAAACCATAATTGGTAATCAGCTCACCAAAGATAATATTGATAATTTATTTAAGAGTTGGCTAGTCGGAAACAAGCGTACGGTAAAGACAAATCAAAACCGTTGAAAGCTGGTGTCATTTATGAATATTACAAGGTTAATATTTGATAGTTTTCACTTTTTAAATTAACCAAGGACCATTATTGACATTTTTCAAACTTTAGGGACTAAAGTTGTCATTTTGTAAATTTTAAACTTTAAAGGGTTTATTTTGACAAATTTTGAATCCACTGGACCTTAAATGACATTTTACAAGTTTTGAATTACGGGGACTAGTTTTGACAACTTTTGGTTCTTGGGGACTAAAAAAGGCAATTATGCAAACTTGATATGTTTTTCACGGATTTTGGTATTTTGCATTTAAAACACATAAAACACTTGTTTGTGATATTTTCATCATTTTGATGCATTTAAAGTGTTTTCGGATGTTTTGAGTCTAGATGGTACAAATGAGATAGTATTTAGACACTCATCAATGGGGATGATTCTGAAAGGAGTAGATTAGGAGGAGCAAATGGGAGAATAGATGACTACATTTCTTGAGGTTTAATTCTCAATGGTATGTGCGATTCTTTATTTGATATCTATCGAACATTGAATCTTCAAAGCTGTGGGACTCCTTGATGCCAAATATATGGTTGAGGATGCATCAAGTAAGAAGTTCCTTGTTAGTAATTTCACAAATTACAAAATGACTGATTCAAGACCGGTTATGGAACAATACAATGAACTTCTTGGTATACTTGGAAGGTTTACACAACATAATATGCACGTGGATGAGTCTATTTAGGTCTCTGTGTCATTGACAAACTCCCTCCTTCTTGGAAAGATTTCAAGCATACCTTGAAACGTAAGAAATAGGAGTTAAATGTTGAGTTGGGGGTCATGCATTGAGGAATCTCTCAGGTTTGAGGATAATGACAAGCCAAAGAGTAGTGATGAGTGCTTATTCACTCATCGTTTTAGGTCAAATCGGTCCCAAAACATTTAAAACACTAGAAATGCATCAAAATCTTTGAAAATATCTCAAAATCGTGTTTTATATGTTTGGATGCAAAATTATTGAAAAAGCGAACAAAGTTTGCATAAATTGGCGTTTTATCCCGTCTTTCAAAAATTGTCGAAAAATAGTCCCCGGCGTAATTTAAAAGTCACCAAAGGTCTTTTGAAATCATAAGTTGTCATAATTAGTCCTTTGGTGAAAAATTTCAAAAGTTTTGAGAAATTACAAGTTTGGTCCCTCAATTTTCAAAAATGGCAAATATGGTCCTTGTACTATTGGATAATGTCAAGAATGGCCCTTGGAATAGGATTTGGATATTTCATGTTTTGTCCACAGAATTTGGTGGCGATTATGGTCCTAAACTACTAATGGGTTTTAACACTAAACCTAAATCTAATAACTATACTAAAACCCAAGTCCAAATCTGGCCAATACCCTTCCACCTCTACCCGGGTCCAACCCAACACCCATACCCGGTCAATTTGACCCATCACCCAAGTGTTAATAAACTCTGTCCCCTTCTTCCTCTCCACTTCCTTGATTCATTACCCAACCCTAGATACTTTCTTTCTCTCTTCTCAAACATCCCACCTCCCCAAACACTCAACCCTCGCAACCTATTACCCAATCTCACCACACCCCAAAACCACCCATCTCTTTAACAGTACACCCAAATCCCAAACCCCTCACATTTGCCTACTTTTTTCCCATTGCCACCATGGCAATCCATGTCGAAAAAGCTCCATCAAACGGCTTAGATTGCTAGTAATGGGTAGCAGTTGGACGGTGAGATTCATTCAAGAAAGCACATGTGGTACCTTAGTCATTTTTAACAAGAAGCACAAGAAGAGATTGAAGACCAAGTAGTTTTTAGTATAAATAGGATTGTAGCCACATGTATAAGGCACCCCTAGTTTTAGTAAAAAAAAAATTCAGTTTCCTTTCTTGTATAAGTATCTTTTATTAATGGAAAAGTTTTCATTAGGTCTCTTTTAATTCTTATTGTTAAATTGTTATTTTGGAATTTTAGTTTTGTAAAAGTCTTGATTTTGAAGCTTTTCTAAGTCTCAGCTCTTGGTTGAAATTAGTTTTGAGTAAAACTCATATACTAAGGGAGTGTTTGGTTTAAGCGATCCGAGTCAAAAATACATCTTCCACCCATTTGACTTCCAAAGTCAATCACTCTATGATGCATTTAGTTAAGTATTTAAAAGATAAATCAGACTTAGCATGTGTTTAAAAGTTTAGTTTGTAAAAAAGGGGTTTGTTTTAATTCTTTTGCACAAAAAGGGCGGTTTGAGCTCTGTTAAGTGGTGTTTGATTTAACTTATTAGATGTTCAAAAGATGTAAAATGTGTTGTTACCAGTTCCTTATATGCCCAACTTGTTTTAGTTTCAGTTTCATGTTACGGTATCATTTCTAGCTTAGTCAAAAGTTAGTTCAAAATCTTGACTATCATTTGTTTTTTGTTACTGTGTGAGCCAACCCACCACACTCGATCTTAGCTTAATTTGAAGAACATGCTTGACTTTTCCTTGGATTCTAATTGTTCTTTTTGACATCTATGCTTGCTTGAGTTTGTGGTTGCAGCTTTTGATTGTTGTGGAACTCAACTGTCCGGCTTATTAATAAGCTTAAAGCAGACACCCGAGTACTTTGCAAGATCTTGATTATCACGGCGTTAGGTTTCATTGCTCTTTATTTTGGCTTATCAAGTATTATGGCGCTTATTAGATACACTTTAGTTAGTTAGCTTAGTGTAGTTAGGATTTGGATTATTAGTCTTCCCTTAGTGCTTATTAAAATAACTTTAGTGATTAATCCCCGTTCATTAGCTTTAGCCACGGCTTATTCCTGGCCAAGTGATTTCCCCAATCTTTGCTTAATTGTAGCTTAACTGTGAATGTTCGGTATACTGTCATCGATACTTGTTTATCCACTATTTTCAAACGCTTTGGGCTTATTTGAGTTTAAAGCAGTTTAAGGAGTGTTTGGTTGTTGTTTAAAAGATGTTGGTTTTGCCTTTTTTCTGGCTTGTTGGTGAAAATAGCGATTTAACTGCTTATTCCTAGCTCTTCTCTAATCAAGTCTTTAGAAAAAATTGCTTATGTTGGTCTCATAAACAAGTCCCAAAAGAAAAATCTAAAAAAAAAAAGTTTCAAAAAAGCGGCATGGTGGGACTCGAACCACGCCAACCCACTCCACACAACACCTCTACCGTTGCCCTTGGGACTTGTCTCGATCATGAGTTGCATTATTTAATATATAAGGATTCTTTGACAGTTAGGCTTATAAGCTTTCTTTAGCTTATTTGCTGCTTATTTTCAATAGCACCACCTACCTTTTTCATTTTTCCTAGAATCAGTATTACTTAAAGTAGTTTTTGTGAAATTTTCAGATTTTTCTTAATTAGTTTAGTATTTTTAATAATTTAATTAGTGTTTAATAGTTTTTCATTCGTAGTAATTATTGTAAAACTCAAAAAAATATTCCGCTTTTTCCTAAAATTATTTTTAGTCAAATAGAACGTAGGAAAATTGATTTCACACCCGTAGCCCTTAAATTGCAAAATTTTTACGTTTATGGCTCGGGTTGTTTTCCCGTTTTTACTTTTTTGCGTTTTAGCACCCTAGGACTTAGTGTAGCTTCGTTTTATCATTTCTTAGGCTTAGTAGTAGTTAGTTTGTAGTTTATTAGGGTTCCCTTGCCTTAATTACCTTCCCGTTCATTAAATTGTAGAATTCGTAATCAAATCCAAATCATTTAAAACCAATTCAAGTCCTAATCATGAAACTCAACGACATCGTCAATTTCGCACCTCGTTGGGACACGACCGGAAATCACTTCGGTATCACTTTTCATCACACCCGTGAGATTTGGCACGTTAACCCTTTTCCTAAAAGGTTGATTTGTCGAGTTTTACGGTTAATTTGATATTATTGATATTTGTGTTTTTCTCACACTCACAAACATCGAATCAAATTTTGGCGCCGTAGCGGGGAGGTGTGTTCGCATAAATATCGTGAAGTTTTTGCGATTTGTGACTTGAAGAACCTTCCTCGTGAAGTTACCGTTTTTCATAAAATCCGAAAAACCAAAAATATTCTTCTCATTCCTCTTATTCGTTGATTCTATTTCTCTTACCCTCTTTCACCGTTTAATTCTATCCTTCAGATCTCTCGATCACTAAATTCTATCTCTTTAACCCTCTATATGTTTAATTCTTATGTCGACAATCATCAACATCATCGTCACAAGTATGTGTGGCGGAGCGTGGAAGGCCTACTTCAAGCGAATTTTGCAATTTGTGCGAATTATCCATAACAAATTCTTTTCAAAGTTATTTTGACCACCCGCCACAACCCGAAATACGTTCTAATGTTGACGAACCCGTTCAAACGTCGGAGCTACCTCGGACACCCACCGAGGTCCCGAGGACACTTTCTTTGAATCTAGAACCCGTAATCTAATTGAACAAATTCAAGCCGATGAAAAAAGGTCTAGAATTAGAATTGATTACGATGAACCCGTTCAAACACCGGAGACCATAAGCGAGAATGGTGGAACTTGCTAGCTCTAAGAGCACACCACTTGTCCCAACTCCGGAATCTTGAGCGTCTTCCAGGCGATTTCTTTAGGGCCAGAAATGACATGATTCAAAACTTCTTAATTGAACTTCGTCATGATTCAACTTCGAGAAATACCGCTTTATGTGATGTTGTTGAACCCTCGATTCCTATTCAGGAGCCGAAATATCTTCGTTTGATCAAAGTTATTGCTACGGTTGTGGAGACTTGTTACCACAAGGTTTTCGTTGTTACAAATGTATGTGTGAGTGGTGTGGAAACTATCTTGTCAATGGATGTTGTTCGATTTGCGCTAAGAATTCATTTGCTTATGATTCTAACCCGAATCTTTCGGTTATCCTCAAAACAATTTCAATTACCCTCCACAAAATTCATAGAACGGAACCGTATTTTCATCATTTCAATGATCAAACGTCATTTCAAAATTTCTCTCCCCAATACCCTCATTGTGCTAAGTGTGGGGGTCCTCATGATGATTATCAATGTCAATCGTGGACTTCCGAATTTGACAACATCCAACCCCCACAGTTTCCGTCATTGATCAATTTCCTCGTATAATTCTTGAAGAACTTTCCGAGGAACAAGCGACTCTCAATGAAAGATTTCTAGCCGAGGAGGCGGACTCAAAAGCTTCTCCTATTTAACGAGGCTTGTCGTCTCGATGACGAGGATGAGGAAGATTGGGAGATGACAAAGGACAAGGTGCATATCTCAAGCCCACAAAGCACCGCACATGTCCTCTCCGCCCTTATCTTGCCTATCTACCTTAGAACCGTCGGATAATCTTTTAATAGGGGACAAAAATCTTAGCACTATTACGGAAGCGGAACGGGCCGTCTTGTGTTGAGAACCTTGTCCCAACCCCAAGTGAGTCCGAGGTTATCTCCGGTAATATGTTTGATGAGCCTCTTGATGATGATTCTTCTCCTCCTCTTGACATCCCAAACGCTCATGTCGAGATGTTCTCGATCGACAACGATTGTACTTCGTTTGGCGATTCTTTATCTTATGGAGACATCGATTATGTCGAGGAGTTACCTTCTGAGCTAGTTAGCGTAGAGGAAGTGAGAGACTCGATGATCACGGAAATTGAGGACCGAGATACTTCGTGAAAAATTGTTCAATGTAAATCTCCTCGTTTCTAAGATAGAATCATTATGTGCTAAACCGCTTCATCTCCTATCCCCGTTGTGGATAGTGACTATATCTTGGAAAAGCCGAACCATTTTGAACTTGAGGCTTTTTCCAATGATTCTTTAGAATATGAAGTATTCGCTTTGATGACGATCATACTGAAAAAGAGAATAGTGGCAATCCCACTTTTCATCTTTCTCTTCCTGAGTATGAGTCGTCCACATTTGAATGCTTCCTCCTTCCAGAAAGAGTAGGCTTTTCCATGAGGAGTTCGCCGGTGAACTCGCTCACATCGATCCTCTTCCTCCGGGAATTGAGGATGAGCTTTTTTAGCAAAATGCTCTACACCCCCTTTCATACATGAGTAACTCATCCACCCTTGAGGATTTTACCATGGTTGATACTTGCGTTTCATTCCTCTCCGAGGATAAAGTTTTCAAACCCGGTATCTTACCTTTCAAGGGAGTTCACTCTCGGATATTTCTTAAGTCCAACACGGATGTTGTGACTTCTCTTGCGGTGGAAAAGATTTCTGAACATTCCGTTAATGTTCCTCAAACTAATCTTTTGCCCACCTATCCCACCCGTTGTCAAGTAATTGACACTTTGCCTTCTCCTCCCATTTCTACTCCATGTCTTAACTCCTCACGAGTGAAGATACCATCTTTGATCCGGCATTTCTCATTCTTTTGAGCGGTTTTATCTCATCGAGTGGAACTTTCATCACATTCAATGTTTATCCAAACTATTTGAATGAAAGTTCGATGGAGATTTTCTCTTCCACTTGCTTCCCCATGGACCAATGAATGCGGGGATCGAGTCAAGCTAGCGACTCGGTTATCAAAAACAGTAGCACACTATATGGGTTTTCACCCGTATTTCTGATTTCTTTCTACTTTCTACCACCCTAGTGTGGGAGAGTTGCCCCACATGTTGTAAAAAAAAAACCTTTCAAATAATGGCGTGAGTATTTCCCTTTACGTTCCTTGTTTTGGCATAACAGTAGGTACTTTGAATATTGAGGGCAATATTCATTTCTAAGTGTGGGGGGGAATTCTCACGAATTTTATCATATATTATCCACCCAATTTCCCCGTTTTTGGCCAAAATTTTTTTTGGAGTAAGTGTTTTGCACTTACTCAATTGGTTATCAGTCCGCCTTGTCTAATAAACTAAATGATTGGCTAATCCAGAACAACGGCTCTTGGTAAAGATATCTCAAATCCGTTGACAGCTTGCAATTTGCCCAAAATTGTATGGTGTTCAGCTCACCATATCTTTAATTAGTAAAGAGTTGGCTAGCCCGCAAGTTTATGGCTTGTGGTAAAGGCAGTTGGAAAACCATAATTGGTAATCAGCTCACCAAAGATAATATTGATAATTTATCTAAGAGTTGGCTAGTCCAGAAGCAAACGGCTTCTGGTAAAGACAAATCAAAACCGTTGAAAGCTGGTGTCATTTATGAATATTACAAGGTTAATATTTGATAGTTTTCACTTTTTAAATTAACCAAGGACCATTATTGACATTTTTCAAACTTTAGGGACTAAAGTTGTCATTTTGTAAATTTTAAACTTTAAAGGGTTTATTTTGACAACTTTTGAATCCCATGTACCTTAAATGACATTTTACAAGTTTTTGAATTACCAGGGACTAGTTTTGACAACTTTTGGTTCTTGGGGGACTAAAACTGGCAATTATGCAAACTTGATATGTTTTTCACCAGATTTTGGTATTTTTGCATTTAAAACACATAAAACACTTGTTTGTGATATTTTCATCATTTTGATGCATTTCTGAGTGTTTTCAGATGTTTTTGCAGTCTAGATGGTACAAAAATGATGAGTATTTAGACACTCATCAATGGGGATGATTCTACAGTGGAGTAGATTAGGAGAAGGAGCAAATGGGAGAATAGATGACTACATTTGCAGAGGTTTAATTCTCAATGGTATGTCTGATTCTTTATTTGATATCTATCAGAACATTGAATCTTCCAAAGAACTGTGGGACTCCTTGGATGCCAAATATATGGTTGAGGATGCATCAAGTAAGAAGTTCCTTGTTAGTAATTTCACAAATTACAAAATGACTGATTCAAGACCAGTTATGGAACAATACAATGAACTTCTTGGTATACTTGGAAGGTTTACACAACATAATATGCACATGGATGAGTCTATTTCAGTCTCTTGTGTCATTGACAAACTCCCTCCTTCTTGGAAAGATTTCAAGCATACCTTGAAACATAAGAAATAGGAGTTAACTCTGGTTGAGTTGGGCAGTCATCTGCGCATTGAGGAATCTCTCAAGGTGCAGGATAATGACAAGCCAAAGAGTAGTGATGAGTGCTTATTCACTCATCGTTTTAGGTCAAATCTGAGCTGCAAAACATTTAAAAACACTCCGAAATGCATCAAAATACTGAAAATATCTCAAAATCGTGTTTTATATGTTTCAGATGCAAAATTATTGAAAAACGAACAAAGTTTGCATAAATTGGCAGTTTCAGTCCCCCGTCTTTCAAAAATTGTCAGAAATAGTCCCTGAGCACGTAATTTAAAAGTCACCAAAGGTCCTTTTGAAATCATAAGTTGTCATAATTAGTCCTTTGGTGAAAAATTTCAAAAGTTTTGAGAAATTACAAGTTTGGTCCCTCAATTTTCAAAAATGGCAAATATGGTCCTTGTACTATTGGATAATGTCAAGAATGGCCCTTGGAATAGGATTTTAGATATTTCATGTTTTGTCTCTCTGAGATTAAGATTGGCAAAAGTATGTGGTCCCTAAACTACTAATGGGTTTTAACACTAATCCTAAATCTAATAACTATACTAAAACCCAAGTCCAAATCCTAAACCTTTGCACGCCCAATACCCTTCCACCTCTACCTGAGTCCAACCCAACACCCATACCCGGTCAATTTGACCCATCACCCAAGTGTTAATAAACTCTGTCCCCTTCTTCTTCTCCACTTCCCGCCAATTCATTACCTGAACCCTAGATACTCTCTTTTTCTCTTCTCAAAACATCCCACCTCCCCAAACACTCAACCCCTCCAAACCTTCTATTACCCAATCTCACCACACCCCAAAACCACCTTCATCTCTTTAACCAGGTACACCCAAATCCCAAACCCACTCACATTTGCCCTACTCTTTTCCCCATTGCCACCATGGCAATCCATGTCGAAAAAAGCTCCATCAAACGGCTTAGATTGCTTCAAATGGGTACCCTAGCGGTTGGACGGTGAGATTCATTCAAGAAAGCACATGTGGTACGCCCATTTGTTTTTCGCTCACACAGCACAAGAAGAGATTGAAGACCAAGTAGTTTTTAGTATAAATAGGATTGTAGCCACATGTATAAGGCACCCCTAGTTTTAGTAAAAAAAAAAATTCAGTTTCCTTTCTTGTATAAGTATCTTTTATTAATGGAAATGTTTTCATTGCAGTCTCTTTAATTCTTATTGTTAAATTGTTATTTTGGAATTTTAGTTTTGTAAAAGTCTTGATTTTGAAGCTTTTCTAAGTCTCAGCTCTTGGTTGAAATTAGTTTTGAGTAAAACTCATATACTAAGGGAGTGTTTGGTTTAAGATCCGGTGGTCAAAATACATCTTCCACCCATTTGACTTCCAAAGTCAATCACTCTATGATGCATTTAGTTAAGTATTTAAAAGATAAATCAGACTTAGCATGTGTTTAAAAGTTTAGTTTGTAAAAAAAAAGGGGGTTTGTTTTCAATTCTTTGCACACAAAAAAGAGGCGGTTTGAGCTCTTTTGTTAAGTGGTGTTTGATTTCAGCTTATTAGATGTTCAAAAGATGTAAAATGTGTTGTTACCGGTTCCTATATGCCCAACTTGTTTTGAGTTTCAGTTCATGTTCGGTATCATTTCTAGCTTAGTCAAAAGTTAGTTCAAAATCTTGACTATCCTTTTGTTACTTGCACCCGGCGTAAACCAACCCACCCACATCGATCTTAGCTTAATTTGAAGTAAGCGGCTTTTCCTTGGATTCTAATTGTTCTTTTTGACATCTATGCTTGCTTGAGTTTGTGGTTGCGACTTTTGATTGTTGTGGAACTCACGTCCACTTATTAATAAGCTTAAAGCAGAACACCGAGGCATTTTGGGATGCAGATTATCGCACGAGGTTTCATTTGCTCTTTATTTTGGCTTATCAAGTATTGCCAACTGCTTATTAGATACACTTTAGTTAGTTAGCTTAGTGTAGTTAGGATTTGGATTATTAGTCTTCCCTTAGTGCTTATTAAAATAACTTTAGTGATTAATCCACATTCATAAGCTTTAATTATTCCTTATATGATTTCCCTTAATCTTTGCTTAATTGTAGCTTAACTGTGAATGTTCCAGCTTATCTGTCATCAGTACTTGTTTATCCACTATTTTCAAACTGCTTTTCAGGCTTATTTGAGTTTAAAACAGTTTAAGGAGTGTTTGGTTGTTGTTTAAAAAGATGTTGGTTTTGCCTTTTTCACAAAGCGTTGGTGAATAAGCAGTTGTAACTGCTTATTCCTAGCTCTTCTCTAATCAAGTCTTTAGAAAAAATTGCTTATGTTGGTCTCATAAACAAGTCCCAAAAGAAAAATCTAAAGTTTCAAAAAAGCGGCATGGTGGGACTCGACCCGTAACCAGCTCACACACAACACCTCTACCGTTTGCCCTTGGGACTTGTCTCAGTCATGAGTTGCATTATTTAATATATAAGGATTCTTTGACAGTTAGGCTTATAAGCTTTCTTTAGCTTATTTGCTGCTTATTTTCAATAGCACCACCTACCTTTTTCATTTTTCCTAGAATCAGTATTACTTAAAGTAGTTTTTGTGAAATTTTCAGATTTTTCTTAATTAGTTTAGTATTTTTAATAATTTAATTAGTGTTTAATAGTTTTTCATTCGTAGTAATTATTGTAAAACTCAAAAAAATATTCCGCTTTTTCCTAAAATTATTTTTAGTCAAATAGAGCGTAGGAAAATTGATTTCACACCGTAGCCCTTAAATTGCAAAATTTTTACGTTTATGGCTCGGGTTGTTTTCGGATTTTCACGTTTTTAGCGTTTTAGCACCCTAGGACTTAGTGTAGCCGTTTTTATCATTTCTTAGGCTTAGTAGTAGTTAGTTTGGTTTATGGGTTCCCTTGCCTTAATTACCTTCCCGTTAATTAATTTGTAGAATACGTAATCAAATCCAAATCATTTAAAACCAATTCAAGTCCTAATCATGAAACTCAACGACATCGTCAATTTCACACCTCGTTGGGACCGACAGGAAATCACTTCGGTATCACTTTTATCACACCCGTGAGATTTGCACGTTAACCCTTTCCTAAAAGGTTGATTTGTCGAGAGTTTTCACGGTTAATTTGATATTGTTGATATTTGTGTTTTTCTCACACTCACAAACAGACGAATCAAGTAGCAATGATGTTGCATCTGTTGTCAATATGGTGGAGCATAACAACTCCACCGGTACAAACAACAAGGCAACGCTATCATGATATGAGATCCTAACAAGAAGGCAACACCTACTTGTTGGAAATGTGGCAAAACCACATTAAAAGGGCTATGGGTGTTAAATTTGGTGGTAAACCAATGGATCGAGGCACTAATGGTTCAGGGAGTGGTGGTTCTTCCAACTGAGGTCGAATATATGGTTAATAAGTCTTTTTGATTTATTATGTTACATATGTATCACGAATCTTATTATGCGGGATGATGATGTTCGTGGTGGATTGACTCAGTGCAACGATTCATGTGTGCAAAGATAGAAGGTGGTTCAAGACTTATGAGTCACTGAATGATGGTTCTATTCTTCACATGGAAATGAGTCAACAGCCTTGGTGCATGGTCGTGGTTGTGTAGATCTTAAGTTTAGTGCTGGAAAGATTGTAACTTTGTTTAGCTTATTCATGTTCTGATATAAGAAAGAACTTGGTTTCAAGTAGTGTTTTGAATAATCATGGATATAAACAAGTTATTGAGTATGATAAATTTGTGCTTTCTAAGCATGGTGTTTTTATTGGTTTTGGATATTTATGTAATCAAATGTTCGGGCTTAATATTGTCATGATAGTGTTTATTCAGCCTTTGTGACCACCAGCTGAGGCCCAGACTCTACCACTTTGGCATGCAAGACTTGGCCATGTACACTATAATAGAATGCAAGATATGTCTAAGGATGGGTTAATCCCAGCATTTGACATGAACACTGAAAAGTGTAAAACTTGCATGTTGACCAAGATAACCAAGAAACCTTTTGAGGTGTTAGTCGTGAAACTAAGGTCTTGGAGCTTATACCCGATGACTGTGTGATTTGCATCACCACTCCTTCTTTGGGGAATAAGAAGTACTTTGTGACATTTATTGATGATGCTTCTAGATTTTGTTATGTCTATCTATTACATACCAAGGATGAAGCATTAGATAAATTCAAAGTGTTTAAAACTGAAGTTGAATTACAACTTGGGTATTTGATCAAAAGATTAAGGGTGATAGGGGAGGTGATACATGGATACTCATATTTTGATCTATTGGTATAATCCATGAAACGACGCCTTATACTCCTCGGCAAAATGGGTATTTCGAAAGGAAAAAGCGAGGTGTTGAAGGAGATGGTTAATTCCATGTGTCTATTGGAGATTTGGGTCAAGGGTTACGGGGTGAAGCTATGTTAACAGCTTGCTATTTATTAAATAGGGTTCCCAACAAAGGAACAAGGTTACCCCTTATGAACTCTGGACTAAAAGGAAACCCAACCTGAACTATCTCATGGTGCGGGGTTGTGAGAAATTTATAACTCACGATCCAAAGCTAAAGACTTTGGGTGAAAGAGGCATTGATTGCATCTTTGTTGGATATGCTTTATTCCAAGGCTTTTAGGTTCTATGTTATTGAACCTAATGAATATGTTTCAATTAACTCTATAATTGAATCAAGGGATGCAAAATTTGATGAGAATAGATTCTCATCGGTCCCCTAGACAATTATGAGGATTCCTAATGGAACTCATGACAGCGGTGTATCGAGAGGTCACGATGATGAACCATCATGGTCCACTGATGAGTTGTGGCTCAACAACTGAACCGATGTTAGAAAGAAAAAGGGTCGGGACTCCAAAGTCATTTGGACCTGAGTTTCAACTATATTTAGTTGAAGGAACATCGGACAATACTCTATGCTTCATTGTTGAGGATGATCCCAAGACATTTGAAGAAGCAATGAAGTCCCGGGATATTGCTACGGAAAGAAGCAATCAATGATGAGATGGATTCCATCATGGGCAACAACACTTGGGATTTGGTTGATCTACCACACAGTTGCAAACCTCGGTTGCAAATGGATTTTCAAAAGAAAATGAAGGTAGATGGAACTATTGAAAAGTTCAAGGCTAGATTAGTCATTCAAGCTTTAAACAAAAAGTCAGGGATAGACTACTTTGATACTTATGCCCTGTGGCTCTATCCGATTACCATAAGATTGTTGATTGCTTTGGCATCTATTCACAATCGATTATTCATCGAATGGATGTGAAGTGACTTTCTTGAATGGTGAACTAGATGAGGAGGTTTATATGAACCAACCTCAGGGCTTCATCTTGCCTGGCAATGAAAACAAGGTTTAATGGCGATTAAGTCTCTTTATGGACTTAAGCAGGGCACCTAATGGCATCAAAAATTTGATGAAGTGGTTTTGTCTAGTGGTTATGTTCTAACGGTAGACAAATAAATGTATATAACAAATTTGATGAATCTGGTAAAGGAGTCATCATTTGCCTATATGTTGATGTTTATCGTGATCTTTGTTTGACCAAATCGAGTTGACATGTAAAGTAATTTTGTCATCAAGGTTCTCCATGAAGGACATGGGGTGATGTTATCCTTGGTATAAGGATTAAACATGAAAGTAATAGAATTTCTATCTCTCAGTCTCATTATATTAAGAAGGTGTTGAGGAAATTCAATTACTTTGATTGTACTCTAGTGAGTACACCTATGGATACTTATTGAAAGTTGATGCTAATGTAAAGCTATATCTCAACTTGAGTATTCTAGGATAATTGGTTTGTCGATGTATGCCATGACTTGTACAAGGCGATATTGGTTTTAAATTGGGAAAATTGACGGTATACTAGTAATCCTAGTGCTCATCAATGGCGATTCGGAAGATGCTTGAATATTTGAAGAGACTATGGATTATAGTCTCTCATGCTTGGTTATCCATCAATGTTGGAAGGATACAGCGATGCAATTTGGATGATAACGAAGATAATCGTCTACAGTGGTTGGGTATTCCTACTTGGTGGAGGTGCAATTTCTTGAAATTCCGCTTTACATCACCAGTTCAACAATGGAATAAATTTGTGGCTTTAGCTGGCGGTAAAGAAGCTTGTTAGTGCAAATATTATGATATTTAATCTATACGATCTCGTTTGTTTTGATTGATGACAAACATGTAACTTGTAATACATAACGTAAAATGTACAAGTTACTTGTAATCACACTTTGTCTCAACATACATTCAACTCCTCTCGAATGTCTCAAGTCCTCAGATGTTACAACAGGGTTCGTACATGTTTGTTATGTGGCATTATGATCAAACCCAATAACAAATCATTTAGAATGTTTAAAATACGTTTAGAGTCACTAAGTATTTTAATAGGTTAACCATTCTATTTCGAACCTCATTTTACATTTTGCATTCACAAGTATTTCAAAAGGTAACTAGACATTTTATTAACTAGTTACATAATACATTTTACAAGTTTACTTTGATAAACTTTTTTATCTAAAATGGAAATACATATTACATCATGGCATGCATCATCCTTGTAATCTTTAGAAGATTTCATAGAATATTTTATTTAGATTTGGACTCACGCATACACAATCTTGGATGGATTTGGTTGACTTTGGTAAAGATTTTGGTAATCTTCGTCCGAGAACCACGGTACCAAAATGGTACCGCAGGCGGAACCTTTTGAGGGTTCCGTGGTCCCTCACCCTCCCATTTTGGCTATAAATAGCAAGCCAAACCAAGTTGTTCAATGATCCTTTCAACACACTTTCTCTCTACCCTTCTTGCATCATTTAGATCTGTAGATAACAATGTAGAAACATACATTAATCACCCTCACATCACATGATCATAATGCTTCTAACATTCATCTTTGTTGTAAGCATACTCTACATCTTGATCAACCAAGGAAAGCTTGGAGATCTAGCTATTCCCACTCACCACAAGTGAAGATCTATCACAACAAGTTTAGGGAACTTGTGATCTTCATCATGAAGGCTTCCTATCAATGGAAGATCATTTAGAAGTAGTTATTCATATCCATT
This sequence comes from Chrysanthemum makinoi, assembly GCA_910596185.1. Classification (NCBI taxonomy): domain Eukaryota; kingdom Viridiplantae; phylum Streptophyta; class Magnoliopsida; order Asterales; family Asteraceae; genus Chrysanthemum; species Chrysanthemum makinoi. The sequence goes on from OU343217.1 coordinate 134,408,793, forward strand.
AGACATTTGTGTCATGGATCATTAGTGTAAACATCATTGCATCATAACAACACTTTCACCAAACTAGATTAGATGGTTTATGTGTTTGTGCCATAAAACACAAGGTTTGTTATGTTGGGCCATAAAACATATTGGGAGTGGTTGTACCCGTGTAAAAGAACTCGACATCTAGCTTAGTGTCGGAAATATTGTATAGGCGACGTTAGGTTGGTTCTACCTCGAACTAGAACCCGGTATTTAGCTTTGTACCGGAAAAAGTGTAAGCGGCGATTGTAAGGTTTTCTCCGCCGAGAAGGGAGCTTGTTTATTTAGTGAAGTAACTCGAGTTGAAGTTTCGGGGAGTGGAGTAGAGGCGGAAAGGAGATCCGTGACCGAACCACTATAAATCATCGTGTTCGGTTTGCACTTTTCTTTCTTTATCTCTTTACTTTTATAGTTGCACTATACTATTGCTTGTGATGTGGTTTGATGTTAATGCTTGTGTGACAACATGGTTTACTATGCTTTACATTGTCACAAACAATAATTGGAACTTTCATATTATAACAAGCTTCATAAGCAATTTGATACTAAAGATCTAAAGTTTTTAAACGATAACGTATTCACCCCTCACGCTTCCACAATTGGTATCGAAACGTGGCTCGTATTTTCAAAACAAATTGTTTTTAAAATAGAGTACGATCCATGTATCAAATTACCATTGAAGCGAAAAATAATATGAAAAATGATTTGCTTGTTATACTTAGAAATTTTGTTGTTAAATGTAACTTTGTATACAAGCTTGAAGGTTTTCTTGAAAAATAAAATAAAAGTTTGTTGAAAGAACTAGTAAGTATTGTATTGTATGCTTATAGAAAATTCTGAAGAAATATGATTTTAAAGGAGTGTTTGGGATAACTATAAATTTAGTTGAAAAATCACCTTCATAAATGTTTAAGATAAGTTACATAAGTAGATATGTTGTTAAATATGTGTATTATATGTTTACTATGAAATCTAGTAAGTCACACACGTTTTCTCTATTTCAAATACTAGTTTTGTGAATCGTCTCGAGAGGACCACGGCACCAAATCTTATAAAGGGCGGATCTCTTTATTTGGTTCCGTGGAATCCGTGTAACGATATGCAGATTTTTGGGCAACTTCAAAAAATCATAACTAATTAACCGTAAGTCCGAACGATTCGAGCCACCTATCATTTTAAAGGTAATTGAGTCTACTTTCACTTAAAAATACTTTCATGGCCTAAGTCTAATTTTAAATAAGTGAAATAGACCAAATACTACAGTATGTCTAAAATATTGAGTTTCGCTTTAACATAAAAACTCAAAATTTTGAATCAAAACAAGTTGGTATTCTTAGAACTTTGATACAACTTCATTTGAAACTAAATAATTTGGTAATATGTTTAAAGGAAACTAATCAAGCTTGGTATACATCGTCATATTTAAACGTAAAATGACGAAAAGTGTCTTTCTTGTTATGCTATGCTAAATGACCACTTGTTTTTGTTGTTTGCATATATTGCTTATTTTCAAATTGTTGTTTACACTTGTTTGTTTGCATAATATAAGTGTCAATATTGCCATGTTATTTATTCGCTTGCTTGACGATTTCTTGTTTATGCACAATAGGACATTTGCTAGATTTTATGCACTTAGTTTGAAAATTGTTTTACCATTACTTATAGACTTAGATCACTTCCTTTGCATAGGTTATACTAACATCTCGCATAACTTATGAAATGTCATGACTCACTTAGCAATGAGTACTAAGTAAATTAGTTAAGTACTTTGAAAAATGGAGGTTTTAAGAGAGTGTTTGGTACAAGGACAAAAACAATGTTGTATGATGTAATTTATTTGTTTTTACTTTGTAGGATGATAATATGACTTAAAACAATGTTGTATGCTAAGGGTTTATGCAGGTGGATAGCACAAGTGTGTTATCAAATTTTACCCATTTTCACTTATATGTGAAAATCGTTAGCCCTTGGTAAAAGTCTATGCTCCACTATGTTTGTATATGTGTTATCGACTTTTCCTAACTAGAAATAATTAATGTCACATATTTTAAGCAAAATTTCGTGGTTCAAAAACTCCCGACACCTAAAAAATGGGTTCGTGAACTTTTACGTTGTCCACGATCAGACGGCACCAAAATTTGGTACTGCCGTCATGCATTTATGCATTTCCGCTGCCATACATGCATGCGGACGGCGGCACCAATTTAAGGGTTCCGCTGTGTAAAAATGGTGTCGTGGATCCTACGGGTAAGTTTTGAATTTTACTAAATCCCGCAATCAAATTTACCAAATCTCGTTTCTAGGATAGTTATTAATGCATATCTTTCATACCTTACTCAACACATCCTCAATGGATTAAGTTAGGATGTTTGACATGATCTTAGACACTTCCATCTCATTAGAAACTACCATCTTTGTATGGATTAACATCAAATTCGTGAATCCTTAGCTCCATAAATCGACACATTCAGGATGGTCATTTTCACCTTCCTCTGCATTACTTTTCCTTAAACTTAGCATTTCTTAAAGCAAAGTCAAAATGACTAAATCCTCAACCTCAAATAAACCACTAGGATTAGCATTCGATCTTGTTGCTTCATTAAACTTGAACTCTTCATCCTCGGAATCGTTACCTCTCAACATCTCATCACCCATTCAAGATGTGAACTTTATAAACTTAAGTACTCCAACTCCACCACCAAAATCACCCACCATTATGACTACTTTACAACCATCCAAAACACCTTCACTACCAAAGTCTCCAAAGCTTGTCTCTATCAAACTTTGTGCAACACAACCAACATCTCCTCACTGTTTGCGATGACTTAGATGACTTAGAGACTAACAATATGGACTCATTATTTGCAAAGATATCATACACAAGTCTATCATATGACTATAGATATTGTTTTGTATCTACATGTATTGCCTCACTTGGTTAACATGAAAATAATGTGTCATCCTTCAAGACGATAAGTATTGACATAGAGTCATAACTCACGCGTATGTTAAAGACATACTATCAAGTCTTGTTATCCTTGAGTTCAATCTAAGCTTTATAATATCAACAAATTAGGATTGACAACTAAAGTATTTCAAGTATATTCACTTACGATTGTAGTCATTAAAAGTCATATTCGAAAAATCAACACCCAAGTATTTTAACAACACATGTTGAAACACTTATCCAAAACAAACAACCCATTGTGCCACTTATCCTTCTTTGACACCTACTATCCCTCTTCCATCTTTTGGCACCATTAAGCGTATTGCTCATGATCTTCCAAGAGCATCCTTTAAATCAAACGTCCCTTTCAAGGTGAACCTATACCTCAGCCCCTAAGCTTCATAGACATGACCAAAACTTCAAGCACTTCACCCACTAGTTGTAGCAACCAATGAACCATAAGAATTAGTATCCTTACTTTTTGTGTTCAACATCTATGGACAAATAATCAACCTAAGTACTCCCATAGCACAACAAACCCCTACATCACCACATCCTTATTTAGACACACTAGAAGACCTACCACCTAGATCAACCAATCCACCATCCTTACCATCATTTGAATTCGTTGAGTGTATTGCTCAAAAGCCCTTGTGTCCAACACTTGTACTGAATCAAATGCACGTTTGAACAAACTCAAACATCCTTTCCCCCATATAAGGACTTAGATAATTCATTATGGCTAGAACCTCAACTATCAAATAAGCATGGTGCTCTTGGTAATTGTTGTCAATTTCCACTAGGTATAAGTAGTACTACCTTCACAAATTATCAAAGTATTAGTAATACTTTGTCATTAAACTACTGCATAAATTTCGTTAAACCTCAAATCAACATTTTAACAACATATGTTAAAATGCAATCTCAAAGCCAACATCATACACCCCAAGCAACAATGACTCTTGAGGAGTATACATAAGAAACTCGAGTGAATTCATCTTGTCATCATCTAGTGAATATAATCTTGAGACCAAGTTTATTTAGATGGGACTATCAGATTCAAACACTTTGGCTTCATATCTTCATTTAGGAAAACATGATGTTTTGAAAACATTATGCCTAAGAAATCATGCGTTAAGTAGGATATTGTATATCCTATGCATTATTCTCTCCTTGCGACATAAATGGTTGTGTTACAAGAGATTTCATTACACCTCATTGGCCAAATGATCTTGAAACTTCAACAAGTTCTATGAACTAGCATATCCAATTCATCTTGTCATACTTATTTTCATAAGCATGATAACTTTATCCCATGTGATAATCTCATTTGTTGAAAGATACTATTTGTATCCATTTCCTTTCAAGCGTACATCATAACCTAACCTTGCTCAAACCTTGTGCACATCCAAGGTTAAAACAACACATCTCTAGAACATACACATGATCTATTGAAGTTAGTAACCTTATTTAGATTCTTGTCAAATAAAGTTCCAAAGAGCTCTCTTGAGAACATTCTTAATTTAACATATTCCATTCCCTAGTCTTAGATAATCAAATCACTTTTAAAGTATACACTTCAACATAAAAGATGTCATCCATTAGATCATACAATTAGCTTTGTAATTTGAACAACCTTAGATTCTAAACACAAGATTAAAACATATTGTTTATCAAACACACCATTGTTAAAATTCATGTGTATAACATGAAGTCTTCATCACCTTATTATATATTGCATATTAAGTGTCACATTAAGCCAAGTATTGGTAAACTATCATCTTTTATGCACTTTAATATGCAAAAGTAGGAGTTCCCATCTTTCTAACATGAGAATGACTATTGGAGAACCTATTGCACTAGAAACTCAATTTGACCTAACGGTTGAATTGCTTCCTGTAGAGAAGTTGGGTATGTGGAATCACCCGTAAAATGGTTAGTGTTTTAGCCTTAATTGAGCACCGCTAGTAATAGTCTCATATTCATTCTCCAACTTGAAAAATCTGTTTTCCTATACTTGCCTAAAGTAAGTGTTAAAACATTGATAGTTTGCCTCGCTTTAGGAATACTAATCAAACAAGTAGTATATATGACTTTTCTTTTTAAAACCACTTGCATTGCACTTACATGTGTTGATTACATGTTCTTGTTTGAATCGATAAGTTGATTTGACATTATCTTAGTGTTTGATAACTAGTCAAATGTGTAAACCTTAATACGGTTTTTATCTTTATAATGCTTGTATTCTTGTTTCATGCTACTAAACGTTTAAACCTAAACTTTATTTGCATGATACTTACTTTTGAATTATTAGCATGATTAACATGTTACTTATGAACTCATAATATGCCATTTTGATACATGATAATTTTGATATGATATATTTGTGTTTGAAAGCTATTAGTTGGCATTCATTATATCTATGTGTAGTACGATCCAAATGATACATGCTCCAAATTGTTATGTCTTAAACATGGCTTGCATGAATCTTTCATCTTGCTTCTTGTCACACTATTTGTTTGCTACGTGTGCACATATAATCTGTCAAAGTGCTTTTGGTATGACAAACTTTTAGAAGCCTTTTATCTTACAAATTAATCACATAGATTATTGTATATCCAAGTATGCTTAAGTGTCTAAAATCAACGACAAAACAATCTCATAATGAAATGTCTTGAATAAAGTCGTATTCTTGCATAATATGATTGTTTTGATGTTATCTTGTGTGGTGATTTTTTGTCTACTAAGTGCAATGTGTTGTTTTGCTTATATAATATGTTATCATTTGATTTCTATCATGTTAACATCTTTTGTCACTAACAAATTTGTTTTGTAGGTTGATAACAAATTATTTGTTATCTCACTTGGTTCTAACTTTTATATGCTCATTTTGCATAATCCCCTTTATTGCTACGTAGATTAGTACTATGCTTTATGGGACCCCTACACTTGCATATAGTTTAAAAGCATATAGAATTAAGTTCTAGAGGGTTGGCTTTGCATTTTTGTATTTCAACCGACCTCTTTCCAAATCTCATTTTGCTTCCGCTTTCCAAAAATCATCTCCATCATTATTTAGTTATAACAATACTCTAATCCTCTTCACTTCCTATTAGGAAACCTCATGCCTCATCATACATCATTCATAATCGAGAAGAGGTACGTGACTTTAAGGATGAAGTTCATTGTATGCTAACCATCATCCGGAAAAATATCACTAAGCTCATCCTCGTTAACCCAATAACCTCCTAAACACTTTGTTGTCATTCCTTATTTGATACATTACACATTACGTTGGATGTCCACCATTAAGGGGAGAAAATCCATTCACATAATTGTCTTTTGTCAAAATTTATGTCTCTTAGACTCTAAAATACCAACACATAGGCAAACACCACTTAGCTAAAACCGGTTCACGAAACCACAACTAGTTCAACCTTTTAACCTTATATCACAAGTTTGCACCAATACCTCATCAAGTGAAAAACACATCATGTGTTTTACAAACTTCTTCATCTCCACAATCAACGAATCTAGGATTTTCCTTAAACTAGCACCTTACAACTTCACTATCTAGAACACCATCATAGGATCTTATCCTTTTCGCTTATATATCATGCATGCTGTCGTAAGTGCAAACGATATATTAATCAAATAAGCCATTTCCAACACGTTGGTCCATCCAACTCTCACTTATATGATGTCATTCTCATCCTCATATAGGTACTCATTATTATTATTAGTATTTTCCATATTGTCTTCACTTCTTTTCAAAGTGATAATCATCCATGTCGGTCAAAACCATGCTAATACTACCTTTCCCATTGTCACCTAGAATAGGTCATTTTTATAATTCATGTCAATCAATGAACGAATTTATCTTCATATTATCACTTTTATATATTCTTAGATAGAACGCATTATTGATTACTCTTAGGTTGAAGCATATGAGAGCTTGCTCAAAACAATAGGTTGTTAGCATCAATAAATCATTCAAATCATAACCCTTATGCATCATTGAAATGCAATGTCCATTCATATTTTTTTCTTAGCTTTGGTTACTTGACATGACGAAAGGATTGCATGAGTCCATATTTTTTTTTGCTATACATATGAGTTTCTAACTCCTTAATAGCTTCCTACCTAATCACCACCACCTTCCATCACCACTTTCACTAATCATCACCACCATGGATTAGCGAAAACATACTTTTGTAAATCTCGAGTCATCTACCATCACCACATGAATCCTACTAGTAAACCGACACCAACACAAGCACCACTAGTGGCATCCTGGGAGACTTCATATCTTCTTTCTAGGAACTATTTTGTAGGTTTTATCATATTATATTCTCACTTTTCTTATGATTGTAATTAGAGACTACACTTCATGAGATCTTTGATTATATCATTTATCACATATATACATCTTATTTTTCTTTGTGAAAAGATGAAATATATTGCACTAATGTTTTTCATTGTAGGTTCATCATCATATACACTCGATTGTATATAATTTACTCATCTAAGGATGAAGTTTGCATCAATTATTTTTCTTATTTTAGGTGCTTCTTGACACCCTAGAACAAGGAGGAATGTTCCTTTAAGCACTCATATTGCATCGTCTATACACTTGGTTGTATATGACATATTTGTCTAAAGACAAAGCTTCTATTATACTAATATTTATTTTGAAGGTTCATCTTGACGCCCTAGAGCAAGGGTAGCTTCCGTCAAGAATTTATCAATGCATCTTATATACACTTTCTTGTATATCACTTACTCGTCCAATGACGAATATAGTTTTGCACTAATATTTGTTTTGTAGGTTTTAATCATACCCTGACCCCTCAAACAAGGGGAGCAACTGTCAGGGGAGCATGCACATTTATCATCATTCTCACTTTTCAACAAGCATTTGTGCTTCGATAAAAGTGGAGAAAATAGGCTAACATTGCTATGCATTTTTCTTTTTCATATATTTCTCATAATTTTGTTGCATAAAACTAACCTTGATGTAGGTTAAGCCTCTTTATTTGATCCATGGATCCGCTACCAAACAAGGGACGGATTGAAGTAGACGATTTAACTTCACTAGGGATGATGCAAGCTCGCCTTTTTGGGGAGAAATGAAGTTAAACTCCAAGGACACACCCTTTTTTGTTTCGACAAAGGGGGAGAAGATAAACGGAGAAGGTAATGTAAAGGTAGTAAGGATAAAAGTAAACTTTTACATTTTACTTTATATTACGTTTACATATATTTGTCATCATCAAAAAGGGGAGATTGTTAGTGCAAATATTACGATATTTAATCTATACAGCCTCGTTTGTTTTGATTGATGACAAACATGTAACTTGTTGTACATAACGTAAAATGTACAAGTTACTTGTAATCACACTTTGTCTCAACATACATTCAACTCCTCTCGATGTCTCAAGTCCTCGTATGTTACAACACAGGTTTGTACATGTTTGTTATGTGGCATTATGATCAAACCCATTAACAAATCATTTAGAATGTTTAAAATACGTTTAGAGTCACTAAGTATTTTAATAGGTTAACCATTCTATTTCGAACCTCATTTTACATTTTGCAATCACAAGTATTTCAAAAGGTAACTAGACATTTTATTAACTAGTTACATAATACATTTTACAAGTTTACTTTGATAAACTTTTTAATCTAAAATGGAAATACATATTACATCATGGCATGCAACATCCTTGTAATCTTTGAAGATTTCATGAATATTTTGTTTAGATTTGGACTCTACATAGCTTACACAATCTTGGATGGATTTGGTTGACTTTGGTAAGATTTTGGTAATCTTGTTGTCGATCCCCACGGTACCAAAATGGTACAGGGCGGAACCCTTTGAGGGTTCTCCGGGTCCGTGGACGCCTCTGTCCATTTTGCTATAAATAGAAGCCAAACCAAGTTGTTCAATGATCCCTTCAACACTTCTTCTCTACCCTTCTTGCATCATTTAGATATGTAGATAACAATGTAGAAACATACATTAATCACCCTCACCATCACATGATCATAATGCTTCTAACATTCATCTTTGTTGTAAGCATACTCTACATCTTGATCAACCAAGGAAAGCTTGGAGATCTAGCCATTCCCACTCACCACAAGTTGAAGATCTATCACAACAAGTTTAGGGAACTTGTGATATTCATCATGAAGGCTTCCTATCAATGGAAGATCATTTAGAAGTAGTTATTCATATCCATTAGACATTTGTGTCATGGATCATTAGTGTAAACATCATTGCATCATAACAACACTTTCACCAAACTAGATTAGATGGTTTATGTGTTTGTGCCATAAAACACAAGGTTTTTATGTTGGGCCATAAAACATATGGGAGTGGTTTAATTGAAAAGAACTCGACATCTAGCTTAGTGTCGGAAATATTGTATAGGCGACGTTAGGTTGGTTCTACCTCGAACTAGAACACGGTATTTAGCTTTGTACCGAAAAAGTGTAGATTGTAAGGTTTTCTCCGCCGAGAAGGGAGCTTGTTGATTTAGTGAAGTAACTCTCGAGTGGGTACCGGAGTGGAGTAGGGCTGAAAGGAGATCCGTGACCAACCACTATAAATCATCGTGTTCGGCCTTACCTTCCTCTTATCTCTTTACTTTTATAGTTGCACTATAATATTGCTTGTGATGTGGTTTGATGTTAATGCTTGTGTGACAACATGGTTTACTATGCTTAACATTAGTCACAAACAATAATTGAACTTTCATAGGCTGCTTAGAGACCGGTTATAAAGTCTAAAGTGGATGGGTTTAAGCCCAACTTAGTCACCGGAATTTTAGACACCCAACTCCTCCCATGAAACTCTGAGCTGAGTTCAATGTGGAAAGTCAACATTCTGGACTGAGCACATGTTTACCTACATCCAAGTTTGCATCGTAACCTACTGAAAGGAGGATAGTCTTTACTTTAATGGTTAATTTTTCTTTGAAAAGTGCTTGGCAAGAGCATGAATAAAGAGGAACCACCTATATAAATGTTAAAGTTTTGCCGCTTAGCAAAGCTTTGGACTTTAGCTTTACAACATATTTACACGGATATGGACACATGGATTGTATAGTGGTGGAAATGCTATAAGTGTTTGAAAACTTGTGTATTTTTATCTTCAGGTATTCAATCGGTTGAAGGGTTCATTCTTAGAACACTCGATTCTAATATTTGAACTTGTAATTTACTAAAATGAAATTCAATCCTCGTGACATTTTGTTTATGCACATGTTTTGCTTGATGTTTGTTTTTCATACAGAGGAAGTGAACTAAATTTGGGGAGGATCGTTGGAAAATTTAGTGCACTTGTGGGATTAGTTCACACCGCAATGGGTTGTTTGCAGTGTACACCCATAGGTCCAAATACCCCCTCACTCTAATAGTGGTTTGTATTGGTAGTACTAGTGGAAAGTATTGATTGTGGTTTCCATGAAGTTGTGTTTCATAAAGTAGTAGTCCACTGAAGCTGTTTCCACAATTAGTGTATCCACCGCTAGTGCTATGAAAGTACCGCTTGTAACGGCTTGACCTATTCAAGTGGCTTATAAGCTGCATAATGACCACGTTTAATTGGTCATGTAACCACTAACGGCTATAATTGGGGATAATTATGAGGCTATTAATGGGCCGATTAATACTCATAATTCCATTGACTAAGCAAAGTAATTCCTATGTATAAGAGAGATGCATGAGATATACACGAAAACGATTACACTTATAAGCAAGGGTTATTGAATTGTTCACCTATTCTATAACTGCATTTGGTTTATCCCAAGTAGATATTCGATAAACCAGACATTGTGTCTAATAGTTTATTTGAAAGTGATCAAGATTCCAATGATATCCTGAACCACCTAGTGATATTTGTTTATTTGATTTGTTATTTGTTTTCACACCTTGATTATCTAACCCTGCTCGAGTTACACACCAACATAATTGATAGAGTATCGTATGTTTATCATGACATTGCAATGTATTATTATGTTAGTTGTTCTAAATCGGTTTGTATTAATATCTTAAGATTCCAAAACGTTTTTCTATACTCACATCTTCCTATTATCATCATATTACCACTATTATATTTTTGCTTTTTATTATCACCATTAAAATACTTATTTCATACCACACAATCATAATAATAATAATAATAATAATAATAAATAATAAATAAATAATGGTGAGCATCACCATTATGCATAAATTTTAAAGATAAGGGAGAGATGTTGATATGCTGCGGACCATGGAGATATGTGTGTGAGGACTCACCCTCCATAGTAATTAGAGTTAGAAAAATACATTTGCTTAAAACTTAAAACATAAAATAAGTAATGTTGTTAGACTAAAGTGCTTTTACTTACAAAGGCAATATAATCTATGAAATATATAAATGCTTAATCACAATTTAATCTACTAACATTCTTCACTCTCATTTACAAGATTTCATGTATAAAAAAAAACTGCACATACAAATTTATGCTTTTATAAACTATCGCTCTTTAATAATCGTCTAGTCATTTGTAATTCATATATAGTATGTATAGTATGTCAACAAAAACTTGACCTATGTGGTTTTTACCATTAAGTTTTTTTTTTTTTTATCTTATTAGCTTCTTACATCTTATCAAGTAAAATGCGATCATACAATTAGTTGTTTGTTTTTTCTTTCATTCGCGCGAAATATTGAACATATTACTCAATAAAAAATGGTGCACATTTGTTATTATCTCTTAACCCTAAATATATCCATTCATTCACTGCTTCACACCCTCGATACCCTTCATCCCATCAACACCCTCAAACCCTTCATATCGCCTTCGTCGACCACCCTTGTTCGACTTCTCCACTCCAACTGCGTTGTCTCCGCCTCCAGCTGCCAACATGATTTTTTTTCCTTTATACCTTCTATGTTTTATTTGTATCGATGTTAAGTTTATGATGATAAATATGATTTGTTTCATTTTTATACAAATTCGTAACATTGTGACGGTTTAATATATAAAATGTGAAAATGAATTGCCAAAGTCATTCATTTATACAAAACAAACATTATTTCATTCAAATTTACGTTTAACACATGTAGTCACTCAAAACGTCTTAATAAAACAAACAAGTCTTGAGTGCTATATGAAGTTGATTCACATTAATTGAACACTGAATTAAATATGGATTGGAATCCTTCAAACATTTAAACATTATTGGTAATGTTATCTCACAATTAAAAAGAAAATTGGTCCCTCAATAGGCCACATTGTTTTATTTGTGAGAAAACATTATCGGTAATGTTCATATCAAGTTGAGAGGATCGGATCCAAATTCATTAAATATCTGTTTCAACAAAGTGTAACAAAAGGTAGGTTATAGCAAGCAATGCAAATTTTGGTTTGCAAAAGATTGTCGTCTTTTGTTTAGAAGTTGTAATAATTGGTTTGCAAAAGATTCTGATTATTTTAAGTAAAAACAAACATAAGTAAAGTTTTACAGATTTAGGCTACTCGCATTAAAGTGCGATCGACTTATGCGATCGATTTCATAGTCGACGCTCAGGTGGCGGTCGATCGACAATCGATCGTTTTTTGTTTTTTTGAGATTAATACCGCGACAATCGAGAGAAATAATTAAATAAGAATAAAATTGCCCCTTTCGTTCCGTTAGATGCATTATAAAAATAAATAATAAGAAATAAATTTAAACACTTTATTTGGAAGATGAGATGATATTGTATGATTCCTTGCATCTTGGGTACCACGGTACCACACGTCTTGTGATTTGACTTTGGTGTTAGAAGAAGACTTGTGTAGTCTGCATATGTATTACGAGCTTGAACTCATGAGTTGTGTTGTGTGTTTGGTCTGTTTATCATCAAGCAAGTTACTTTACGTTACATGATATTGTGTGTTTTGTTTGCATGAAACAACACGTTGGATCTCATTTATATGTTATGGGTTTGAGCTTTCCATGATGGCACATCCTATATACAACACGTATAGATATGTAACACAAATGAAACACGTTGCATGAAGAGATTATATTCTATTGCACCATTGACCATCTTTGCCAGATTACAACGCATAAAATGCAAGAAATCAAAGATCTGATCAAGACACCACAACCTGATTATTAGTTTTAATAAGTGTTGTAATGTTTTTATTTTATTAGAAAACTTAAGTTTATGTTAAAAATGTTTAAAAAATAATAAAATAAAAAAATAAAAATAAAATGATCATGGTCGAAAAATATTGCTAGAAAAGGAGGATTGGGATCCTTGCGGGTCCAATTTTAAGTCACATTTGCATAATTGATCGAAGTATACTACATGTATATTAGTAGTGGTGAAAGCTAAAGATACGAACATAGTTTTTCAAACAAGACGATAAAAGAATGAAATTTGAAAAGTAAATTATTGTATCGCAAAATACTTTCAAATTTGGAACAATGACGTAATATTACCAGAATAAAGAGTTACCAGTCACAAAGTTTGAAATGACAGAAATGGCCCTGTGGCTTCATGCTGACTTCACAGTTATCCCCTTAGACTTTATTTTCGTTAAAAGCTTCAAGAATGGTCCTTATGGTCATTGACTTTCAGATTTAGTCCGTTTATCCTTTTGTCCGTTTCCACGGTTTTTCCGTTTTTCTTTTATCGGTTTTCATCCTTTTCACATTTTTCTTAGATTTTTTCCGCTTTTATCCGTTTTTCTTACGTTTTTTATTTTCTTTCGTTTACCGTTTTCCGGTTGTTCATGTTGTTCTATAGTTTTGTCCTGTTTTTATCAGCTTATCCTTTTATTGCTTACATTTTGCCCCTTTTTCTTACATTTTTGTACTATTTGAACATATTGAAAAAATTTTCCAAAAAAAAAAAAATTGAAATTTTTTCTCAAATTTGAAAAAAAAAATTCTAAAAAAATTTAAAAAAAATATATTTCCGAAAAAAAAATTCAAATTTCAAAAAAAAAAATTCATAAAAAAAATTTTGAAAAAAAAAACCGGAATTTTTTCGCAAAAAAAATTTGAATAAAAGATTTCAAAAAAAACAATTTTGAAAAATATTTGGAAAATATTTTTTTTATTCAAATATTTTTTTTGAAATTATTATTCAAATTTTTTTTTGAAATTTGAAATTTTTTTATTTTTTTTCAAAATTCTTTTTCGAAAATTTTTTTTTCCAATTTTTTTTTATTTAAATTTTTTTTTTTTTTTAATTTGAAAATTTTTTATTTTTTTTCGGAAATATTTTTTTTCCAATTTTTTCAAAATTTTTAATTTTTTTCAAATTTAGAAAAATTGCAATTTTTTTGAAAATTTTTTCCCAAATTTTTTTTCTTTTTGGCAAAAATTTTCAATGTGTTGAAATAGTACATAAAAGTAAGAAAAACGGACAAAATGTAAGAAAATGGACAAAATGGATGAAACTGATAAAACGTAAAAATGGACGTAACGAAGAACAACGATTTAAAAATGAATGAAACGGCAAAACGAAGAAAATAGACAAAACGTAAGAAAAACGGATAAAAACAGACAAAAATCTAAGAAAAATGTAAGAAAAACGGATGAAAAAAACGTAAGAAAAACGTACAAAACGTAAGAAAAACGGACAGAATGTAAGAAAAACGGACAAAAGCGGATGATAACGGAAAAAGGACTAAATCAAAGTCAATGACCATAAGGACCATTATTGAAACTTTTAACCAAAATAAGTCACGGACCTGTGAAAGTCAACGCAGCCATTGGGACTTTCATCATTTTTCAAATTTGTGACCGCAGAACCTACTAACACTTGTTATATTTACGTAAATTGTCAGAAAGTATTTTTGCGTTAAATGGTAATTTTCAAAGTTCATTACGTACATCGTGTGTTTTGAAAAAATATATTGCGTATCTTTAGCTTTCACCCATATTAGTATTCTATCATAATAATGTAGCATATGTTAACATACTTTATCCATAGAATTAGCACAAAATCTTAAACCACAGAATCAGCCCAACCTCTTAAAATCCTGAATTCGGATCTCTTTTTTCACCCTATTTACTACTAGCAAAAATATTGGATTCACTGTTGCAGTAAATTTAACTGCCAAAACCAAGCTAAAAACATGTACATGTTTGTTATATCATTATGAGTTATGACTAACTAACTAGCTAGCAGCGACAGAACTGCTATCGTCTCTGTGGAAGAAGTTAACTGTGCTGACAGATGAACCCTTCTTAGGATCTTATGTAGCTTGTTCTTTCTGTGTGTTCAATCTTTCCTGTAACCGGATGGTAACGTGATAAGAAAATGAGCTCAAACATGTTACTTAGGGGTATGTGTATTGAAGTTTTAGTACTAAGTCTTACCATTAAATTGGCATTTTGAAGCTTCAGTTTTTCTGAATTAATGGTTAGCCAATTAATCTCAGACTTGAGGCTCAAGTTTTCAGTATTGAGGGCTTCAACTTGTGCAGCAAGTTGGTCTTCTACAGCCTGGATCGCCAAAATTTGAAACCAAGTGTTATTAAATTATTTTAGAAAGTAATCATGCAGGTCTATTCGGGATGGAGAATACTAGATATATACCTGTTTCTTCAATCTCGACCTTATGGCAGCTTCTCGATTGCACTGCTTTCCCACCCCTTTTGAGTTCTCGCTCATCCTGTATCAACGTTCTCGACCTAGCAGCAGCTTCTCCAATAAACTGCTTTCTCCTCTCCCTTCTGAGTTTTCGGTCATTCTGATCATAATCACTCACATAAAACAAACTGTGAGGCATCTTTAAAGAAACAATTTCCATGTAACATTTAACGAATTCTAATACTTTGACCTGTCTGTCTAGTAAAACAATATCTTAAGACTATACAGATCCCAAAATGTAAAAGCGAACCTGCAGAAGCAATCTGTGAGGTGTCGAATTAAGAATAGGTGATGCCATGTTAGCCGCTGCATTAGGAAACTCCTTATGATTCAACTTGATGAATGGGTTTGGAGAAAAAGCTTCTTCTACTTTAGGCGAAACTTTAGCAGAAGCAACAGTGACACCAGTTATTTTACTAGAAGCTCCATCTGTAAAGGTTCATTGACCATATAAGCATAAGTAAGTTTGTTTGCACACGCTTGCACTTGTACTAAACTTATTATGTGATTCTAATAGTAATAATATTATATCTACTAGGAGAACAGATCTATTAATGGAACTTACAAGTAATAGGTGACTCTTCACTGCTTTTCGGACCAGTTTGACCCCCCTGAAATAATTGCAAGAAATTTAGCATCACGTCGGGCAAGAATACATACACATGAAAGTTACTGCGTAGGAGAAGGTGAAATCTTACCTCAGTAGTTATCACTTCCTTCACTATTTAAAACATTAAGTTAGTTACCATATATCAAATATACATCTTTGTTGTGGAAACATACTTGGATCCTAATTAAGGAATTCTCAGGTGCACTCAAAGCAACATGTACATTGACCAATTTAGGCATGCAATTGTCGTACCTGTAAGAGATCCCACTGTCTTTTCCACGATCACGATTGCCGTTGCTTATTGATGTTGACAATCCATCCGATCTTTTCAACTTCTTGAGCAAACCTTTATCATCCCCAGACGACATAGCAGGAGAATCGATGTCCGCGGGATTACTTGCCTGCATTACCATTTACCACAAAGATGATTTTGGTATTCAAAGTTCTAAAACTGTAAGCTTGATGTTTAGGTTGATAGACAATTAGACATAGTGATCTTAAGAAAGTATGATAACTTACAACATAAAGACCTCCATGTGGATATAACGAAGCATAGGCTGGCATCACATGCTGATTTTGCAAGTACAGAAAATGTCAGTACCTGATATATAATATATCTTGATATATCTAAAGAAACTGTAGATATTTATTTACATGTAAAGATACCTGCGGATGTCCCAACATATGAGGGGGAAGGCAATGAGGAGATGAAGCGTCGGGTTGGATATGTAAACAGCCAATGCAGGGCCATAATATGCCTACGCAAATCTATCTAAGTAAGACACTAAGACTTGATTCAATGGCTCAGTGACGGAATTTTAAAAAGGTGCATAATCAAAATAACCTGCAAGGCTGCCCAATCAGCATATACATGATCGCTGGTCTGCTGCAGGGGATCCTGCTTCTGCAAGAGTTAAGTTATAAATAAACTCGTAAAAACACAATGCATATGTCTGTAGCAACTGAAAGATACTGAAAATACAGATTCTGTGGAGCTTTCAGTCGCATTTTGAACAAACAAAGAGACGATATGAAGAACACTTTGGAGGTTACCGGTGGAGGTGAAGAGGATTCTTCACGCTTACAAGATTGTGGCTCGTCATAGTTCCCCATAGGAGAGCACTTTAAAGTGTGTTAATGTAGATGTGTATAATCTTTTATGCAGGTCACTCAGCTGCAAAAGTACATAAAGAACAAGCTTTAAATAATACCCTTCGCACAAATACTCTTCCATCTAATAAATATAGCCATTTTTGATATAGTAATAAAGGGTCATGTTATCAAATCTAAGCAAGCAAATAACTTGTCTGGTCTGCACAATCCAAGGTCTATTTGTATATTACTCGAATCTGTTTTTCATTTTTTACTTTCTCTCCAAATTGCGTCCTTGCGCCATCACAAGCCTTTCATCACTATAGTACAACCTACTAAGTGGGATGTAGTAATCCTAATATTTGTTTTGATGATAGTAATAAGTAATCAATTGGGATTATTTATAGAGAAGACAGAGTTGTTACAGATGGTGGTTTTTTTAAAGTTGTATAGAATACCGCGCCGTTCCAATTCCGTTTGCGTATCACGACGCGGTCATACCAAGTCACACGTGTCACTATTTATAGCGTGACTCATCTCGTCACGCACCAAATGGAACACTTATGAAAGATGTTGCTATTCTACAATTTTAAAAGTACACGCACCAAAACTGACACTTTGAAAAGATATCGCTATTCTACGACTTAATCCCATAATCAATTAACATAAACTCATCAACATTGCGGGCCGTATCAATGTTGCAGAATAACTGAATCATATTTCACTAGTAATTATATGGTAACAATAACATCAAGTAAACACTCGAAAATAATTGCTAGCTTCTTTAATCTTATGGGAGATTCTTTACGTCTTCCAGTAATTAATGCTGGTAAATTCTGTCGATAAACTTTGTTCCTGGATCATACAATTTAACCTTCCAAACTAAAATTTAAGCATAAATAGTATAATACATTTCCTGCCACACATGCTTTGAATTCAGTTCAAAACATCCAACAAGGGAGCGTTTGGGGTGACGTCAGGTATCACTATGGGCACGGAAATGAAGACAGTGTGGAGCTGGAATTGGTATGATTGTATAAAAACCTCTATTAGGTTTATAATGGGTTTGGGTTTGAAAGCCATTCTTAAAACATTGTTTGTTTACTACAGTACCATTTTTGTATTTAGACTGTCACCTCATCTACGTCAACGTCACATCATCCCCTTCTCATCACTTTCCCACCACCGTTGCCCCCCTTAACGATTATCACCTTAATTACCATTTATCTATACCCCACAACACACTTACAAGCGCAAACTGTTATACACGCAAAATTTTGTTTTAGGGATGCCTTAAACATACTATATGATCAAACATAATTATACAAATGGATACTTCAAACAAGTACTTATTATGTAACAAACATCTAAAGACAAAACCATCTAAACCAGAAGTCGCAAACAATCACCGTAAATAGAATTCTACAACATCAAAATAACATGAGATGTACAAAACTAAAACATTAACAAACTATAAATCGTCAAAAAAAAAAACCCACCCTGCGTCTGGATTTTGAGAAATGCCGCCAATATTTCCTTAATTTTGAGAGAAACCCGGGAAGTATTTTTATAAAACCTTCATTTAATGGGTTTTTGTCAAGCCCATAAACACTTACTTAAACCCAACAACTAATTGTACAAACTATAAACACGTACTACAAAAATTATACGAGTATTCATTTTGTTCAGCGATATAACATGTTCAAAAAAAATTACCCTACTTTTTTTTTTTTTTTTTGACATTTTTGGCCGACCAATTTACGAAATTATACCAGCGTCACATAGACTTAAACTTGATTTCCTATCGGATAAAGTTAGCGCAGCCACTCCATAGTTGCTAGTATTTGATAACTCCACTGCTCTCCACCCTAAAATTACTAATTTTAGTTCAGATTCTCATTTTGATATGTTGTAAAATAATTGTACACTTCAAATTTGGACAAATTCTAACTTAAAAGTTTTATATTCTCTATAGATAAAATGTTCATTAGTGACAGTGTAATATAATAGTCTCATATCTCACAAGTCATAATATAATATTCTCACATGGTTTAGAGATAACATT